>JABSSZ010000673.1:0-14975 GCA_013755755.1 Fusarium sp. NRRL 25184 | reverse complement strand
ATATAATATTATTCTTTAACTGGGTTATTATATATATAGATACTAGCTACTTTAGTTGTCTATTTAGTATAAATGTTCTCTTCTTTCAGGCAAAAACGTAAGTGTAGGGAACCTAGGACCCTCAGTATTACCCAAATATGCCTCGCTGCCCCCTAAATTAATTAAAGAACCTAAAGTCGGCTGAAATCGCTGTTTCAACTCCCGCAGATGATCATTCGTTAGGACCTCAGTGTCCCAGTGAAGGATGTAGTCAATGGCTTCTTGGAAGTCGGTCTTATGCTGTGGAAACATCAGACCAAGCAACTCTTTGCAGGACAGTTCCATCTGCCCCCGTTTCAGAAACATCTTGAGCGGCCAGTTCAACTCTACCATCACCACACTGTCCTCGTCAAGGTAATTGATACGTTGCCTCTCCTCACCCCACTCGAATTCGATCGGAATAATCACAGTTGAGTCATCTCCACCGCCTTTCTTCTGATGTCTCGTCCCAAATTTGATCCAGAATCTTGGGTTCGCTCCGTGGAGAAGAAAAGAAGCTAAAATTGGGACATAGAAGCCTCTGTCATCGTCGACAATACTCCGCATGAGCATATATTGCCAACAAGACGTGCTCTCCACTGCTGAAGGTCCATTCGGATCGAGACCCAGATCGAGATAGGCATTGAGGATCCAGTTGAGCCCTCCAAAGATACGATTACGCACATCATGCCTCGCATATACACTTTGGGCTATCACCAGTATCAGCTGGGCCAGTGTAACATGTTCTCGTACTCCGTCCAAGCCAATTGACTGTGTCCGCAGAAAATAATCGGTCATGCCGTAGAGGGCAGTAAAGAGGCCCACCCTGACCAAAAAGCTAACTTGTATCGTGTGGTAGATCATACCTCCCCTCATCCAGTTGACGTCGGCGAGCTGAAATGGCGCCTGGGGAGAGAACAAGTCCTCGACTACCTCAACTACCTTATCTAAGAATGCCGTGAATCTCGCTGAGTCTGCGGCCGCGTCCTTTGCAGCATATGCTCTCAAGAGGGTGCAGATATCGTAATCCAAGCTCGGGGGCCGAAGCACGTTGACTAGACCTTCTGGGCATAAGACCAAGCGATCGATTGAATTGAAAGCCTCGTCGCGCTCATGATAATAGTGCTCGTCCATGGTGGCAGCTTGGATATGCGCTAAGAATGTCTGACACATGGCATCTAAGATGTCGAGGCCTTTTAACTCGGCGGCTAATCTTTGCTTAGTCTGGTCGCTATTAAGAAACTCAACAATTGATCGGTGCGTGAGTTTGACGGACTCTTTCAGGGTTTGGTCGACCTGTCGCTCCTGATAGAACTGCACCAACTGTATCTCTAGGAGACCTTTGCATTTACCGTAGATCTTCTTCCGCGTTCTCTCCAAGCGGTCCGTTATTTGGTCGTCTTCAAGTTGCTTTATTTGTTGACTGAAAGCGAAATCGCGATTCTCGATGTACTCTTCCAGAAAGGAGATGCGGAAGATGGGCCAATCGGAAGGGCACTCGAGTGCGACAGCCAAGATCAAGTATGCCTCCTTTCGATCACATGGATGAATGGAGTTTAGAAGGTGTTGGAATAGGTCATTCAACTCTGTCGGAAGCGCGTTGACTTTGTTCTCCAACTGCAACAGCCTATCTCCACTCAGGAGACCGTCCTCAATATCTTGCAAGATCAGCTTGAGCCACAAAAACACACCGTCCGACTTATCCACGAGACTGGACTCAAAGTTTTCTAATTCATCGGGACCTGCCGTTTTCTGGTAAAGCTCGTTGTTCTTCAGCCTGTCTCGCACAATTCTTGACGCATCAGATCGTGTAAGCTCGTGCAAGCGGAAACTTGGAAATATCTTGAATGCCTCCTGGAAGATGGGCCACTCTCGGCTTGAGACACATATCTTCACACCTGTAGGCCGTTTTGATGTCCATTGCAGAAGTTCCTTTATTAGCGCCGCATGGTCTCCTTGAAACTCATCTAAGCCATCAATGAAAAAGGCAAGCTTGTGGCTTCGATAGACCTCGTCGCGGCAAATCAGGTCGTCAAAGGCAAGCAAAATATCATCAGAGGAATCAAACGTGACTGCGACGTTACTACGGGTGGCATCCCACTGCTTGGGAAAAGCGAGAGGGATAAGCTCCGGAGCATTGGAGAGAATAGCATAGAGAAGGCCACGAATCAATCCCCTCAGACTCTTCTGCAGGGTTGTGCCGGGATTCCAGAAGAAGAACGTTCCAAACACAAGCGACTTCCTAGCAGCCCAGACCTCAAGATACTTTTTTGTTTCTTCCTGGCGACACAGATATTTCATCAAAGTCGACTTTCCTGAGCCTGGCTTTCCGGAGATGTGGAAAATGCCGTTGCCGTGTTTGATCCATTCGACGAAGTTGGCACGAGCTTCAGAATTTTCCATTGGTTCATGAGATGTGATGCCAGAGCTTTGTAGCGGGTGACCATCGTCGTCACTATGGGATGAGTCGAATATCCACTCGAACGTCTTATCATGAGCCTCGGCCACATCATCGTATCTCTCGTCCATCAACTCGAACCGCAAGGCAGTAAGGATGCAACTTTCCCGCACCTTCAAAGTCGCACGGTCTGACAAACTGACCACATCCTGAATTTGTTGTAGAGCCTCAGGGCTGAGGAACTTGACCTGTAGCCCAGAGCGAAGAGTATCGACATTCCGGCGAAGACACGTGATCTCAGCTTCATTAGACTGACCATATTCTACCAGCTGGTTGAGTCGTTCTAGAGATTCGAACCTACATTGACAAGTTTAGCAAGAAGATGTAGCATGGGGCGGGTTGTCCTAGTAAAGTATTCCTCATACCGTGTCATTGTCGAAAGCAGCAAGTCAAGTTGCTGGCGGGAACTTTCAAGTCTCTTGTGAAGATCATCCTTCTCCTTCTTCTTGTTCCAATCGCGGACTGCTGCCTTCAAGCTGCTTCGTATTGAATTCGGCTTCTTGGCCTTCAACTCTGCAAGTAGCTTCTGAAGCTCGTCTGAGATACTGCTACATTCTTCAACCAGCTCTTTCAAGGCTATTTCATCCTTGCTTAGATTTCCACCTGGTATCTTGCTTTGCATGTCGACCATGGTCTTGGTGAATCGCGTCGCCATGACGCTCAGGCTCTCATTCTCGGCGGTGCTGTTGGATGTGGAATCGTAAATCCCATTAGTTTTGCTTACCAATCTTAGGCCCAGATCAATGAAAGTCAGAATATTCCCTGCCAGACCGATGGCAGTAAAGGGATCCATCTTATTTCATTGCTCTCAGCTGTCGCCTAGCCGAGGTTAGGTAAGCTGGTGATAATCAGTATGTATATGAGATGGGTAGATATAAAAGTGAGGGGTTTTAGGGGAGAGTCTTGTGGAATTAAAATATGGAGTACATAGCGGGGTTATAGCCGCCTACCTTCGCTTCTGACGCGTGATATTGGTTCATTTGGTCACCCATTGGTTCGGATTCGATAGTATCCGCAATATTGCAGGAGCTGAGCTGTTCTGTCACCTTCGTAAGCTGGTTCTCGAATGCCTATTGGACGTTGGTTGGTTGTGCCGTGCAAGCGCAGCCTGATCTTCATGTCAGCAATAAGACTGTGACAACCAGCGAATTGCGGTGAAGTGAGATTGGGAATGAGGCTCAACAGAAATCAAATCGACTACGATGAGATAGCTGAAGTGAGACTAATTTATTTAAGTGACTTGCTTGAGGTAAGCAAAATTGAGCTGGAATCTTATTGTTAGTTCGATGATATCGAACTTTGATCTGGACATAGATGCCCTAATGAAGAAATAAATCTGTCTGTTAAAACCATAATATAACCGTGAACTCCAGGGCTTCTTAATAAAATATATACAGAACCAAGCACCTATATGGCTGATTGCTGGCTGTAAGGTCAAACTTTTGGCTGCCAACATAAATGACAGGGACACGTTGTCCTTTTTCACAAAATAAATACTCAAAAGCTTTGACGATGGTCAATACATCTTCTTTCAAGCCCTAGTGCTCAGGAACTTTGACGTTACCCATTATATACCAAATCTAGGCATATTTATGCAACTTCTCGATCTGTCAAGTACACCAATTGAACCAAATAGAACCAAGCATAACTATCCCACTTTCAGCTAGCTCAAGCAAGGCTTAGCTGCTCTAATCCCTACCTTTCGTAGATTGGCATGCCCGCTAGAGCCCGAATCCGCCGTCGGGCGACACGTCTTGGCATGACACAGTTAGCTTATCATGAGTTCTATTTCAAAGCGACTTGAAAATCCTCAACCTCGCTCCTCTTCTATCTTTCCCCGGTATCATTCATCTTACCCCAGAAATAGCCAAAATGTCTCAGTCTCATCCTCTTATTCCTCTGTCAGTCGACGAGACAAACTTGGCTAGAGATGTCATTCGCGCTGCTTATCCTCAGAATGTCCTGAAGTTTCGGGTCATTTACCTAGAGGAACCGGCAAAAGAGGTCTTGGCGCCTTACTTAGATCTTGAACATGCTGGAAAGATTACCAGCTCTACGCCCAGACCTGCTCGTGAGGCTCGAGTTCACTTCGATACAGCTCATGGTGGCAAGCCTCCGCAATCGCATGAGGCTATCGTTGACCTGAACACAAGAAAGATCAAGCAGGTTGAGTCGATCCGAGCGGATGCACAAGCAGCGTTCACAAGGTGTGCCAGGCCCTTACACGGTGTTGCAATCCACATCAGACTCTAATTAGTTCCTATAGCGAAGAGCTCGATGACGTGCGAATCATCTGTAGAGACTCCCCTGTCTTCAAGGAGCGCGTCGCCAAGTTCAACCTCTCTCAAGGCTTTGAAGTCGTCGTTGAGCCTTGGCCATATGGCGGCCTTGACGCAGCTGACGATCCCAATCGCCGACACATGCAAGCCCTTATCTACGCAGCCGACAGCAAGAACCGCGAATGCAACTTCTGGGGATATCCCCTGCCCATCATCCCCGTCATTGACGCCGAGACACGCGAAGTCATCCGCATTCACGAGGTTGCTACTGGCGGAGGAAATGATCCTCATACTTTCGCTGAGGGTGACTACGCTAAAGTCAACATCGATCATATGACACCGTCAGAATATGTCCCTGAGCTTTTACCAGGTGGTTTGCGCAGAGATCTGAAGGAGCTCAACGTTGTTCAGCCATCTGGGCCTAGCTTCAATGTTGAGGATTCGAATGTTATCAATTGGCAAAAGTGGAGTATGCGAGCGACTTTCAATCCCCGCGAGGGTGCAGTGCTACATGATGTTCGTTTCGACGGCCGAAGTGTTCTGTATAGACTGTCCATCAGCGATATGACTGTTCCTTATGCGGACCCGCGACCTCCGTTCCACCGAAAGCAGGCTTTCGACTTTGGCGACGGAACGCTTGGAGACGCTTGCAATAATCTGCAGCTTGGATGTGACTGTCTAGGTGTCATCAAGGTGAGTGACATGGATGCTCTGAGATGCTATTAGAGTAATCGGTGTGCTGACGATGTTTTAGTACTTTGACGGTGTTCTTGTTGATCATAGCGGTACAGCACGCACTACTAAGAATGTCATCTGCCTCCACGAGCAAGATAATGGTATTAACTGGAAGCATACAAACTGGCGTACTGGCCGAGCTGTTGCAACTCGCAGACGAGAGCTTGTAGTTCAGTTCATCATCACTCTAGCCAACTACGAATACATCTTCAACGTAAGTTTGCCCCCTTTAACAAATGACCTCCCTAACCTAACAATAGTATATCTTCGACCAAGCAGGTGCCATCACAGTCCAAGCCCGCGCCACCGGAATCGTCTCCTCCGTTCTCATAGAAGAGGGCAAGACCGCTCCATGGGGCAACGTCGTAAGCCCCGGCATCCTTGCCCAAAACCACCAACACATCTTCTGCGTGCGCATCGACCCCGCCATAGACGGCCACAAGAATACGCTCGTCCAAACAGAGTCTCTCCCCATGCGCATCGACGCCCGCACCAACCCCAACGGCAACGCCTACCAGGTCGTCACAACACCCGTAACAGCCTCAGCAGGTCTCGATGCAAACCCCTTCACAGACCGGACCTTCAAGGTGCAGAATATGGATAAGCTGAATCCTATTAGTGGACAGCCTGTGGGATATAAGATTCTGGCGCCGGTGACGAGGCCGTTACTTGCGGATCCAAATTCTACGCAGGCGAAACGGGCGAGGTTTGCCCAGAGACATCTGTGGGTTACTAAGCACAGTGATAATGAGTTCTATGCTGGTGGAAGATATACGCTGCAATCTGTCTCGGAGATTGAGGGTGTTGCAGATGCTGCTGATAGGAATGACGATGTTTTCCAGCAGGATATTGTGCTATGGAGTGTTTTTGGTCTTACTCATAACCCCAGAGTGGAGGACTGGCCAGTCATGTGAGTGCCAAGATTTAGCTATATTCGGGATCAGTCTTGCTAACCAATACCAGGCCCGTCGAGATCCTTGATCTCCATATCAAGCCTGCCGATTTCTTCACGGCAAACCCAGCCATTGATGTGCCCGGCAGGAAGAACTTTACCTCACAATTGACAAATGCGGAGAAGTCCCAGGAGTCTTCATGCTGCGCAGACAGCAAGCCTCGTCTATAGAATAGTTTACATACAGGGAGGGATATGTACGTGTATAGGGGTGTGTGTCATTTATTGCAGGCCATTGAGCATGAATTGAGAGTGCGGGTAGACTATTACTTGGAGAATTTACAAAGTTTATATCGTGACATATGTTTGACAGGGCAACCTCCATTTAACATACTCTATCTGTGATGAAGATTTATACTTGTATTTGACTAATGATACCTTTTCTCAAGCATAACGCAAGACAGGACCTGAGAAATTTCATCCTGTTAGGGACAATTAATGTTACATATCCAACACTCCGGTCCTATAGCAGTAATAACTAAACATGAAACGCAATCAAATTGCTGCATTTCTGAGTCATCTGAATTTCCTCTATCACAATGACTTCCTGTTATTTATCGTGGCGAAGATAATGAAGCCTTTTTGGAAGCCGTTGTCTCAGCTGGCCTCTATCGCTTGGCTTAGAAAACGGCCGACGGCCGACGGGCACGACCTTTCTCCTTTTGGCCTGGGTGGACGGCGATTACCGGGGACTAAACTCGATGTAGCATTTCCAAGCGATAGGGTACTGGCTGACTGGCCTGTTCCCCACGGGGTATGACTTGCCATATGCATCTTCGAACGTCGAATTCTGGGGTGAGCTGTTGTTATCTTGATATGGTTACAATGCCTCGGGAATTTCCGGCGATACTGCACAAGGCCCATCAGGTGGCTAGCCATCAGTCGCTGGCCTCAATAATGTCAATGACCTCCCAAGCGTTGCACGCTTTGAAGCTTCGCAGGCCGCTTAAACGTCTAGTCGGAGCAGCGTCATGTGTGCTCATAAAAGGATAGATACAGGGCCCTTATACAGTACTTTCAGATAGAGATCAAGTACAAAGAAAACAGTAACATTTCAGAGCGGCTTCTTCAGTAGACATAGCAGGGCCATCTTTCTTCAAATAAACTTATACAATATAGCTACAATCCGTCCAATGAGATTCTCAAACCTTTGTATCTATCTTGTTGAACTTGGAGTCATTATCATGTTCTCCAACCTTCACCCCGCTGGTTTCCTCGACACCACTGACGAATAGCGCGTCTTCGTCAAAGGTAGGACCCTTGAAGTTATGCCTTCCATCAACGAACCATTGGATCGAAGAAACAATTATGATGGCTGCAAATGCGACTATGGCGTAGTTCATGTTGGAGGCTGTAACATCGCTAAAGGGAGGGAAAAGGAGAAAGACGGTGATGACGATCGTGTAGGCGATACCAACCTAGATTCAAGGGTCAGTCGAATTCGCAAGCATTGATTCTTTGCTTTGGGCGTACTTACAAGATTACAGATCCAGCCGAGCCATTCTGGCAACACAAAAGGTCGGTTGTCCAATAGTCCCTTTCGTCCTTGGAGACAGTTGATGGCAGGTGTGACGGCATATGAGATGGAGAGAGCGATGACAGCAGCTGAAAGAATAGCGTTCAGTGCACTTGTTGATCCAAGGTAGACGAGTCCAAAAATGATGACGATGGCGTTGGTGAGCAAAAGCGCGTTGACGGGAATGCCCCATCGCTGGTCGACCTTGGCAAACACTCGGGAGAAGGGCAGACCTCCATCACGAGCAAAGGCGTAAAGAATACGAGTGCTAGTGGCCATGATACCAAGGGTACCAAAGACAAGGCAGATCATAGGGAAAAGCAGCAGGAAAACAGTGCCGGCTTTGCTATTCGTCGCTTGAAGGTAGATCTCAACGAGAGGACCAGTTGGAGAGGCAACGACTGCGTCTACGTCTTTGATGACAAAGAGGAGACAAACAAGGAAGGCAAGCCCTGTAACGAGACCCATAGCAACACAAGCAACCATGATGCGAGGGCCACGAATACAGGGCTGTGGAATCTCTTCGATCATATGCGCAACGGCATCGAAGCCCGTAAGACCAAGACCGCCTTGTAAAAGACCCAAGAGGAAAGCGACGCCGCCAGGCCAGCCAGTCGAGTTGATGAATTCTCCAAAGACAAAGCTAGCCGGCTGGAAGTCAGGGGCACTAGTGGCCAAGACAGTGATTGTAGTAGCGAGGAGACCGCAGACAGACCAGATCAGCGCGATCTTTGTCATCATCGGTAATCCCGAAGACAAGAAAAGGTTGAGGAAGAAGCCGAGGAATGTGTATAGGAGAAACAGCAAGAAGTACTGCCATCGTGTCGGTGCGAAGTCGGGGTCGTACATGGTGATGATGCCGAGAAACAATTGCCCGCCCAAAACACCACCAGAAGCAGACAAGGCAACCCATCCACTAACATTGACCCAACCAGTAACCCACGAGACAATAGCTACCCATTTTGGCGGCGATATGATAGCAGCCCAGTGATATTGCCCAGCACTAGTAGGGTAGCATGAAAGAAACTCGGCGTTAGAAACAGCGAGCGACAAACTACCCACTCCAGCTGTGACCAGTCCCCAAATAACAGCTGTAGGACCGCCGCTGGGCAAACCAACAGATAAACTCGACGCAAGCGCAGTCCAAGAATTGAGGATGGAAAAGGCAAGGCCAAGCATAGAGACGAAGGAGAAATTTCTCTCGAGCTCCTGCTTGTGGCCTAGCGCTGCGAGTTGAGCGGCATCGCGTGCTAAATCAGCGTCGCGGTTCTTCATGTTGCTGAAGGGACAATGGAAAGAAGAAAGAAGGGTGATGAGTTCGACATGGAGAAAGGGGTGAGGGAGGATTTTGAGGTTTTGGATGATAGATGGGTTGATCTACAGACGGCGGATGAAGATATGCTATTAGTTAGGTGAGGTTGTGTGATTGGGCGAACGTAATCGGCCGTCGGGGGACGATAAGGTGATTGTGGTTGTGGGGAGAATCCACTGGGCTATCCGAGATTGCGGGGAAGCTAGAGGGGGTTTGGGTGGAAGTGTAGGGTATGTTACTGTCATCGGATCCAGAGAGCTTGATTTTCATTTAGATACCACCTTCTAGACCTAGTAAAGTCAGAGATTTCAATTGCTAGACCAAATTGCGGTTCTTCAATGTTGCTTTGACTATAGGCTTAGATCTGGCGACGCTTGATAATCGCGAGTGCTTTGTTTTCCCCTGTTGACAAGATGTACCATTGTTTGGAGTTGACGCCGACCAGGTTTTCCTCAGGCCCATGATGCAGCATGAATCATTAGCATTGAGATTATCATTCCAATATATCCTTCGCATTTTCTAATCATGATCTACCGAACCTTATCCCCACATAGTGAGCTTATCTCAACACGCAGTCAACCACCTACGACTCCTCCCATTGTATATCCTTCTTCACCGCAATCGTTCCCAACGGAATCTCATCCACAGCCACCCCTTTCGAGTGCTCCACCACCGTATTATGCTGATTATGATACGTCTCCGGCCACAAAACAGGCTCCTCAGCAGAGTCATTATCATGTAGTCTGCGAAATGGTCCATCCTTGACAGGACCTTTCTGTCTGTCTGCTGACTTTTGACCGCTGCCTCCAATGGTGATGATTCCCTCTTTACTGCGATCTTGCGTAGTCTTGGTTATGAAGCGACCGAAGAGAACGTATAAGAGCGGTTGCATTGTAGGGAGACAGGCGCAGAGAAGCCCGACGGATGGTTCAATCACTGTCCAGATCCAGGGTGTCGAGATGAGTTCTGTGCATGCCAGTCAGTATGGCAACGACCGACAGCGAAAGAGATAAGCTACTTACTAGTGAAGTCTGCTTCTTGCCCGGCTTGAAGGAGGGCCACAATGTACTTCAAGCGGATGCAACTGATGATCACGATCCTGTACGAAATGAGTACATGCTTCTTTCAGATTCACCCAGAAACTTACAATCCACCAAGCAGAAATATTCCCGCGATAGCAATCTTCTGCGATCTCGGCACTTGGACCTTTGACACCTCAAAAACCGGCAACGCGATAATCATAGCATCCATCACAATATTCGGGATCGAATTTCCAATGAAGAAGCGATTTTTATCTAGGCATGTACCTTCTTTCATGAATGGCTTCCAAGCTTTGTCGACGGGCGAGCATTGGAAGATGGATGCGAAGATGATGCCTATCCACCATGAGAAGGTCATTCCTCCGAGGATGTAACCGCCGATTCGCATTGATTTGGTCGGGAAGATTCGGTAGTACATTAGGAGAATGCCGACTTTTATGGTGCAGAGAACGGTGCCGTAGACGAATTCGGTTAAAACTAGACACTGTTTACGAGAAAAGCTATTAGTTGATTCGGATTGCAGTGATGCCGGGGATGGCTGCGTACCAACTGAGCTCTTCCAAGGCGATTCGGGTCTTGCATCATGTTGACAGCCAATGGTTTGCCAACGCCGCCATAGGTTACAGCTAGAATCAACATTAGTTTCGTCACAGAATGCAACTCAATTCTGCCAGGGAACTTACAAGCGATTGCAACTCCAGCAGTAGCCCAGAGTAATGGCTAGAAATCCTGTTAGCGCTTCGACGCAGGAATGAATTGGGAAACCGCAAATCTTACCAGTGATAGCAGTATCATAAAATCATCACGTTCGAGGGCCATTCGCTTTCGATGTCGAGCCCATACCCTAATGGCCACAACACCGAGCGCGAAGGGTATCGACACGGCACTCACTATGATGAGCGAAGGTCCTTCATTATGGTTCAAGACCTCAGGCGGAAGAGATGGAGCTGAGCTATTGCCAGACATAATTGCCGACAGTAATAATAGAGGCTAGATCACCAAAACCGCTAGGAACGAACACGGGGAGCGGAGCATAAAATATGGTTTAGACTTACCATCAAACAATAACCAAAATAGGAGTAGAATTTGGAAAAGCATCGAAACAGCTGATTCCTGAGTCGCTCAACCTTCAGTACGACACAATGCGGCAGACGCGGGTCCACGGCATTGACAAGAACAAAGCCCACCACGAATGTAACCCTATAAGGCGCAATCGAGGGTCTGGTGCCAAACCCGCGGTGTTAGCGTGCGGAATAACAGGGATGGAAACTCTAAATCGAATGTTGGCCCATGGAAGGATTTTCAGCCGCCGAACCTCACCTCACTTCCCCTGAACCAACAGTCAAGCTCTTATTTCTATAGAGATGGGTGCAGGGATGCATTACGAGAATATGCACGTTGTTAAAGAGATCCACATGGGCTGGCATCAGCTGTTTCTGAGATGCGCCGATAAGCACGACATAGACTTTGTGTCACGACATTGTGGCTAATTATAAGTACTACGCTTGGTCCCTTTTATGATATGAAACAGCCAACCACATCAATTCAGAACAGCAAACATGAGCGAAAAACCAGTTCTTCTCTTCGTCCACGGAGCATGGCATCCCCCAAAATGCTACGACGCCATCAAAACCGCACTCATCAACCTCGGCTACCAATGCGTCATCCCCAAGCTACCCTCCGTAGGCCCTGAAAGTCACGGCGTTACATGGGAAGCGGACAAAGCCAAGATCATCGAGACAGCAGAGCCATTCTTCAATCAAGGTCGTCAAGTCGCTCTCATCGCTCATTCCTACGGCGGTATTCCCGCGACTGCCGCCACGGAGGGTCAAGGCACGGAAGAGCGTGCGAAACGCGGCTTGAAGGGTGGATTCCACTCGATTATATTCTTAGCTGCGTTTGCTATCCCGGTCAAGGGTTGGGATCTCATCACGACGTTTGGTGGGGCTTATCCGCCGTGGTTACAGGCTGGCGAGAAGTATACAAAGGTAAGACACATCAAAGTGCTTGCATCATGTCGCTCACGATTTGTAGAATCAGATTACGAGAATGGCGGAGGGAGCGAGGGAAAGTGTGTACAGTGGATGCAGTGAAGAAGCAATAGATAAGGCTTTGGAGGCTACGGAGCCGCATTCTCAGGATGCGTTCGAAACAAGTCTCAACTTTATCGCATCGGATATCACTATCCTAAAGACATACATCATTTGCGAAAATGACCAGTTGGTTTTGTTGCCGCTTCAAGAAAAGCTTGTCGAGTCGACACCTGGGATGAGCTCTGCAAGGTTGGCGGCAGGTCATAGTCCGTTCGTGGAGAAGACGGAGGAAACAGCCAAACTAATTGTGAAGATCGTCAAGGATCGAGTGTAAATAGATTAGACTAGCATGAATCATGAGTTGGAAGCGAGACAATCGGTCCTAATTGATAGGATCGAGCTCGTCCTCGCAGGGCTGGAGTGCGTGGCATATCGGCCAACATCCGTGCGGCTCCGCAGATTTAGCCCACGATATATCGGTCCCGCAGATAGGTTCCGCAGCCATGATTCATGAACCTTGAGCCCTACCAGGAAGAAAAATAATCCTCCTTTGTCCCGATCATGCAGACGCATTTGCATGCTCTAATTGTTCCCCGTCGCGGCGCCCCAGATCCAAGCCGTCCAGCTTCCCAGCACAGTGCAGCAAAGCAGACCTATCTAATCATTCTAGCCTTCTTGCTAGTGGGTCCCTGGCCCTTTTCCTTGCGATCATTGATCATATCACGGCGCAAAATTCTTGCTTCCGCGAGAATTGCAGGATTTGAAGGTCAGGAGCCCGGATTTATGGTACACGACTCTTCTCTTGCCCCCACTCCACCCGAAACCGTCAACAGATTACTTGAAAAGAGAATGCCGCTATTGGGCGAAGAATAATTCATGATCTTCTTCCCCACCTCACTTATTCTCATAAGAGACCGGTCAACTCTCGTGCACAACTTCAATTCCCGCCCTAAGTAGGACCTCATGAACGGTTGCATCCACCTTGTCCCAACAGTCAAGGCCAATATGCTTCAGATGTTGAAAGCGTTCAGTCTTTACATCAGCAAGCTCTAACAAGACCTTTTCAATTAGATCGAACTTAAGACCATCCCAGCCCAAGTGCAGCGATACTATCGATGGCGGTAATAACCGGGTAATTGAATAATGGTCGTGTGAAATTTGAAAGATAAGCCGCGTGTTCAAAAAGACATTTTGAAGCTTCCCAAAGTCTTGAAACGTGCAGTCGTAGTGGTAAGAGGGAGCGCATACATTCACGTCGCGAAGGTCCAAGTGTAATGTCTCCAAACTCTGCCGATAATCGCGTACCTTTTCAATAACATCTGCAGAGAACCAGTGCATTGCGAATCCAGAGGATCTCCTTTCGATCTCTGTACAAGACTCAACAACGAGCGACCGAAGGTCCTTAGCTGCGAAAGATAGTGGTTTGCTGAGCTCTGAGGGTGCTGATATATTTTCCAATCGTAGGGTTCTGATCTTGGACCGGTCGCCGAATGAGTATTCATCACTTCCTAAAAAGGGAGATTTAGTAATTTCAAGTTGTTCCAAGTTCGGTGCCCGTTTGAGAATGGAAAATAGATCCTTATCTATCTCCAATGTCCGAAGATACGGGAGCTCTGTCACTCCTAGAGCGTCAAGCGCGGTTTGTTCAAACATGTCAAACACCGACTTGTATTTGTAAATGATGTGACTCAGCTTGGGGAGCAAGGCAATCAGCATTGGTATGAGCTCATGGTGCAAAGCCCTGTACAAGTTATTCGTCGTCATAAAGTATATTTGAACTTGACTCGCAGTAACTTGCTGATGATAAGACTGACCGCTCCGTAGTGCTGCATAGTCTAAAATTTCATCGGTGAAGGCTGAATTGAGCATGAATAGATACTCCTCCTCCGTCCATCTTTCCTCCCGCTCAGGCTCAGGCCTCCAACGCTTCGTGGAGGGGTCTGCCCGTTGCCGCCAAGCTTTGGCAATATTGATGCCGAGATCAGCGGCACCCTGCTTCAAAGACAGGACGGTTCGTTTCACAGCCCCGTTGGTGTGTTTTGGATGAACGAAAAGCATGCGAACCTTCTCAGCGAGGTCTTTGCGTCTTCCAACGGTGCGCATGAATTGGTTCAATCTGTTGCTATAGGTATAAAGCTTGGACAGCTCGGAGTCACCATAGCCAGGTGCAAAATCATGGTACAGGATATCCTCTGCAACAGCATGCAGTGTTTTGCAAGAGGCCGCCAGGGAGAACAATGTATATTTATCGATCGAGTACCATGACTTTTGATCGGGCTGCTGGGGTTCACGGCGCCGCTTTTGCTGGTGCGGGGTTCCGACACCCTTGACGGGTCGCAGGTCGCCTCGACAATGCAGACAAAAGTGAGAGAAGATTTCAATGAGGATATCTCTTGGGATATCGGTGATGCCGATTGTTTTGTGGCTTGTTAGCGACATAATGGTATGTGATCTTGCTATGATGGGAAGTGTGAGGAAAAAATTGTTGGAAGCGGTGTGGTATTTTAATTAGCGCGATATATCATCAATGTCGGAACCTCCTGGGATTTCTATATAACTACCCTAGAAGATGATATAAGAAATAGACTTGCATTTCATATTATCAATTTTAATACTAATAAAAGAGCTTAAG
>JABSSZ010000672.1:0-16392 GCA_013755755.1 Fusarium sp. NRRL 25184 | reverse complement strand
ATGTTTAAATATTGTAATATCTTTATTTTCTGCAGTATCTTTTCCCCCTCTACTAGCATTACAGGACTTCTATTAAATTTCACGCCCTGATAACGCAGCTAAGATCGATTCTCTAAAAACAATGGGTCAGAGCAACAGCCAGTTCTCCAAGTATGACCTGCAGCCCAATTTACGCGGCGGTTTGGATCTCTATCCGGACGAAAAGATCCTCGCAACCTTCAGATTCCAGCCAGCGGCTTGGGAATCAGTATTCTGGGGGTCACGTGAGCATCCAGTGCCGTTAGGCTCCGTCGACGGCCTTGGCCATTTGACTGACAAGCGAATTGTACTGTTCTAGGATACCAAGGGGGCTCTGAGCGCCAAGGCAGTCCACTACGGCGGCGAAGTGGCTGGTATGTTGTTGCTACATCTTTATCATCCAACCCCAGGTAACTATCATGCCTAGGATGGATAAGTCAGCTTGGATGAGATGTAGCAGCTGAATAATTATCTCAATAGGTAAAATTGCCGAGGGTCTGGATCAAGAAGTCCTTGGGCACTTCCTCGGGGCTGTTTCTAGTATTGCCTCTCGCACGCGCCATTACATGGAAGCCCGCGCAAAAGAGCACTCAGACACACACGGCATTGCCTCTTGGTATTTTAACAAACATGATGCCAGCTATAGTATGACTGGTGAGTGGCTTGCACGGACGGCAGATGGGGTCTTTTTTGTTGTTCGCAGTGAAGGCAAGGGACCAGACCCGGCAATCACATTTATGCCGTCGTATATGGAACAGGAATGGAGTGCCGACGATGCGGCTGAGTTTGATAAGCTTCTGACGAGGGTTGGTATTACACCAAGGAGGGTAAACCAAGTGCGTAAGGGTTCTAATGGGCTTGTTACTGAGTATATATCTTGATATCCATGTTCCTTACCTGAAAATTGCCAAATTCATAGGTTCAAGCCAATAATCATCACTTGCGTCACTGAAGATTTTGGCTTATATTGAATCGGTAATGTTTATAATAAGGGTTTACTGGGACTGAATGTGTATTGTCGCAAACAGGATGGATTGTAAGTAGCTGCTTTATTAACTAAACCCTCAGCAGGGACTCGCCATATCATAGCGCTGAAGTGGCCGACTTTTCGGAAAGGCGATGGAGATAGCGACCGAATCCGACGGAGAAATCAGTGTTAGGCTTAGCGGCAGGCGGACTTAACAAACCTGTTTGAAAATATGGGCATAGTATAAGTAACTCAATTTCGCATCGCTTTTTAACTAAAGTCTTTTATACTAATAATTCTCATACCACAAATCTATATAACAGTGGTTGATCTAAACAATGTCTTGCCCCGAGTGCTTCAAAGGTCATGGCCATGACGGACAACCGACTGGACGCGTCCAGGAAATGTTTGGACGACCAACCTATGTTGCTTCTCCACCAGATGACAAGCCAGTCGAGGGCATTATTATCATCGTTCCTGATGCATTTGGATGGGAGTTTGTGAACAACAGGCTTCTTGCCGATCAATACGCCTTGAATGGCGATTTCTTGGTCTATCTTCCAGATTTCATGAATGGCAGACCGGCCCCTACATGGCTTCTTGTACGTCTGTACCAATGTGATTCAGAACAACAAGTACTAACTCATTCTACAGGATATCGTGGGTCCGCTGACTGATACCACTCCAAGTTGGAACTGGATATGGAAGCCGTGGGCGACTCTGATAGCTCTAACAGATAATAGACTAACTTGGTGTAGCTGGTACCTCGCGCAGACCATATACGGGATGGCGCCCTTCTTCTACTACAACGGCTTGGCAGCTTCCTGGCCCAGAATTCGGTCCTTTTTCGAGGCCGTCCGCTTGCACGAAGGTCCTCAGCGACGCATCGGAGCCGCAGGCTTCTGCTGGGGCGGTAAACCTGTGTTGACTCGAGCGCATTCAGAGCCTACTACCGAAGATGGTATGCCGCTTGTTGATGCTGTTTTTACAGGCCATCCAAGCGGGATGTCGCTGCCTGGAGACGCAGAGCCAATCATCAAGCCTGTCTCAGTTGCCATCGGAGACAGGGATATTGTCACGTCAATGTCTCAGGTGAATCTGATTAAAGAGACTTGGAAGGATTTGGATACTCCTACAGAGGTGGTGGTGTACCCGGGAGCCGGGCACGGATTCTGCGTGCGGGTGGATGAGAAGAATGAGAATCTGTTTCAACAAAGCAAGGAGGCCGAAAAACAGGCTTTGGATTGGTTTGCGAAACATTTTGCTTAAGTCGAGGGCCTTTTGTGCGAGACAGCTGAAAAGGATCAGAGCTTGACCCCATGCATAAACCCGTTTGGGTTAGTGGTGTAGAAGATCTATAAGACATGCTTTCCACTACGTCATAGAATACTGCATGCAGTTACAATAATTTCTCTACATCATCCTCTGCCGTGCTTTATGATCCTTCTAGGTAGCAATTTAGGTTAATGCATACCAAACCAAACGTCAACGTCGATCTACCGGCCAGAATATCGTTAAACTTTCGGCAGTTATAAAGCCACCAACGCCATGTTGTAACGTTGCGCATTGAAAATCACAAAGGATAGGTTATTGAAGGATAGTGTATGACGGCTTACCACTAACGTCTCCATTACCCCGCTAAGGCTGTGCCGCGCCGTGAAAGTTTATTTATTTAAACCCCACACACCTTATTACCGAACCCTCTGCAAGGGCTAGTCGTCGCAGGTTTGCTCAACAAACCAAGATTATACACAAGAAAGCATTTAGGCCTTACTTGTATTGCAGGCTTTGCCCTTCTAGTATTTATAAAGCCTGCTAATACCCGATGTTTCTGTATAGCATTTTCTTATTACATGTATACATATTTCACCGACACACACTTTTATCTCAAACACCCAGACTTTGCCCTTTTCACTAAGGTCACAATATCCAAACGAGTATCTCAAATTATCTTCCAATGGCAGACAGTCATTCTAGTCCCCCCAAGTATGCCGTGTCGCATGCCGCATCCTTTCAGGGTCACAGGCAATGCATCGGCACCATCAATCGACGTAGGAAAGCGCTAAGAGCCTGTGACAGATGTCGAGCAAAGAAGGTCAAGGTGTGTATTGCTCACCTGAACTTAGAACATTGACTCACATCACGAAAGTGCGATGGATTCCCACCCTGTTCACGGTGCCAGCGCGATGGCTTTGTCTGCACCACCAAAAAAGGAGCCAAGAATGATTTCAGGCAACTGTCGCCAGGGTATGTGTCTCGCGATAATAAAAGGTTCGCGTTACTGAATCCGAAATCAGATATACAGAAGTGTTTCAGAAAATGCCGTCTGCTCTTGAAGCTACTATCCAAAAACTTTACCTTATGGTTCGCAATGGAGACACGTGGGACTTGGATGAACCGGAAGTAGATGATCGTGGTGAGATCATTGTTCACGATATTGTCCATAAATTAGGTTGCGCGCAACCGTGCACCGAAGCCAAGTCACCAACACCTCCCATGGTTTTAGAAGATGAAGCGATATCGAAAGAGACTGTCAGTCAAGACAAGAAAGAAATGAACGATCAAGTCCTCAAGAAAGAAGCCGTGGTACCGGAGACCGGGTTACTCACGCCTTTTCAAGCTGAGCAGTCGCCACCGGAACAGTATGTTAATAAGTTTACGGAGGATTCGAAGGCACCTATTGATCATTCCGTTGGTAGCGATGCCCTGTATACCTCACCACAGCACTGGGTCGATGGTTTCTATGTGGACTTTACAGCGCCGATCTGGGGGACAGATATGATGACTTTGGGTTGTTCGCAATCAGATTTAACATCCGAGGCCTCTAGCCAGACTTTATCAGCTTATAAACCCCAGCTGTTCCAACCATTAGCTTTCAATATGGGTATGGAAGATATGATGGCTTTGACTATTCCTGAGAATAATTCTAGATTATAGACAACAGGGTAAGCTTAATGAGGTATACTTAATATTTACATTTGACTGCGCCTTCTGCGTGCATTGATCTGCATTTTTATAATATTCATTTTCGCGCATTAATATAAAATAAAAGAATTGTGACTGTATTCAACTATATATAAATTACAGAAAGGCCAAGCCAATTCTTGACAAGACAACATGGTAACATGCATCCTTCAGCCACAAACCTCAAACTCAATATCCTAAACCTAGAAAGGCTCTGTTGCTAACGCGGTGAGTAGTTGGCGGCTTCTGAAGATCAACAACACTAATGCACAGCTCATCTTCTCTCCAGATGCCGATGGAACTTAATCTATTAGTTATTAATATATTAGTTATTATTATTTTAAAATTTGTTTTAGCTGGAAACCATTCGAGCTAGACCTAACCATAAAGCCGTTTAAGTTAGTGGTATAGAAGATCGACCTGATATAAGAGCGGGCTGATGAGGAAGAGGATAGGTTTTATGTAAACAGATATAATTTAACCATGGCTTATCTATTGGAGCGCGCGTGATATTATCTACCTATCAATCTCCAAGTCGATAAGTGAGTCCGTCATTGCCTTGAGAATTCGGCTAAGACCATCTGAATTTCCTTTACCAACGTCTTCCATGAGATGGGCGAATTCAAGCAAGATCATCCTTGCACCATCATAACCACCTTCGCAAACTGTTCCCATAAAGCTAAAGGCCATCTCCTGGCTAAGGAAGCAAGTGGTTGGGCCCAGAAACCCGTCAATTGGCTGTTCCGTCTGGCTCGAGGTATTTGAGCCAAAGCCCGCAAGCCCAATCTTTGTCCAGTCAACATCGTCAAGGATTTCAAAGGGTTCCATGGCCGTCTCCTCCCCAACCCCATCATCATCCTTGCGTGGCACCATAAAGGCATACAAGCCCAAGACGAGGGCTGCCACAAACATTGAGACCTCCGAGTGCAGCATCAGATCGTCATGCGTCCGCCGTCGACTCATGGCTGTGTAGATTCCAGCTGCATGCAGACAGGCTCGTCGTGCAGTCTGCGTCTTACTCCAAGATGCTACAAGCTGGAGGGCGGAATGCGCCTCTTCGACATTCTTCCTGCCCGCGGCAATCTCCAATACTTCGATATTGACCAGTAACTGGAGGTTGAGGAAATGCCACATGACGATGCAGCTCGGGTTCTCCTGCATGAGGAACATTTTATGGTTGTTATAGATGTCTCGCAGACTGGGACCAAACACATCGCCTAATTTGCCTGCTGCGTAGGTGTCGATTGGTATCATGAAGTCCTGAGAGGTTTCGACGCTTGTGAGTGGCTGAGGGATTAGACGCCACCTGGTATCTAGTATACGGGCCCAGACGATGGATAAGAGACCCAAGATGCCGACTGGGGACACATTCCGATTGGCTTCCAGTCTTGGCCAGTCCATGTGTAGGCGAAGTACCAACGGATGGTTCTCCATTTTGGCGCCGCCCTCTATCAGACGAGCCCATGATCTAGCTGAAGCACTCCTAAATATATTGGTTGCACATGGCAACTCATATCGGATGACCGAGCAGGATGTAAGAGGTGTCGAACCCAGGCGGTAAGACCACCATGCATCAGTGATGAAAAGTGTGGAAGTGAGCCTAGAGAAAAGGGGCATGTTTAAGTAAAAGCTGCCAAGATATTGTTATCGACAGTTGACGTTTACCTTTTGAGTTCCTCCAGCCGAGCCCAAGCCCTCCACCGGAGCTCTTGAACATCTGTTAAATCATTGCCGGAATTATCCTTTTCGATCTCATCCAACAGGTCTTTTGTCGTCAATGTCGTCGGCCAAGGAGCGAACAAGCCGGCGAGTCGGGCGACCTGTGGACGTGACGGTATTCAGCACACACTACGCCCAAAACGACGAGTTTCTTGTTTGCACTACTTACTGTAAATGTTTGGTGATACAACATGTGTGCCATGAATCTTTCCTGGTGCAACTGGGTGAGAAGAGTCTTTTAGTCCACAAATGGAGAGGCGAGTTGGATAAGATGCTACTCACCATGCTGGGGCATAGAGATATTGCACCAAGGAGTAATGTTGCAGAACTCAGGACTGATATAAGCTTCTTGGAGGCCCCAGGTGTTAGGTCCAGTTCTGCAAGCTGAGTACAGCATCTCCTGACAGCAGTCTACATGCGCGATCAGTACAAGATTCGTCAAGCGAGCATGCACATGAGCATGTCGTGTATGTGATTTACCGGCAAATAGAGCAGAACAAGCCTCTTGACCTTGTCCGCGTCAAGCAGGATTAGCCCTAGCAGGCAAAGTGAAAATACAAACAAGTTAGACGCCTTGCCAGAGGCAAAGGTCGATCTGTGCACAAAAGACACGAGAAAATGCGGCTGTCGGAGCGCAATAGTAATACCAAGATTCAATATCCGTGTTGATGGAAACCTCGCATCAGAAGTCAGGCCATCGCCATCCCTGTTACTGGCCGTGGTAGGTGATCCCTTCTGGTGGTCAGCCGGGATCTCTTGTTGCTGACCTGAATTGTGCTGCTGATGTGCATCGAAACTGCTGGGGTCGAACTCTTCCCATAACTCTTGTTGTCGAAGATTGTCTATCACCCATTCGACGTTTTGCGAGCCACTGGTAACGGCGGGGGATGTGTCAGATATGGAAAGGTCGTCGTCAGAAGAGTTTGCGCCAGGCAGAATCATATCCCTCCGCAAATCAGGCATGGCAAGACCAGTGGCCTCCAAGTCCCAACTTTTTGGCCAAAGCCGCGAAACCAGATCAAAACGCTCATCTGGGACGCTCCTCATGCGCTCCTTACTTGAGGAACCAATATCTCCGGCGACAGTGGAGGCGACAGAAAATGGAAGGGAGAAGTCGACCATCATGTTGAGCATGTCGGTATCGCTGCCATGGTGAAGGAAATCAAGAAGATCCGTAGAAGCCTCCATGGCATACTGGGGGGAAGAGTTGCTGATACCAGGTACCCTCTGCACACTCGGATCGCCAGAGTCAACCTCCATAGAAGCCGACTGGTACGCGCCGCCATGCTCCTCGTTGAAGTCTCGCGACTGTTCTGGTCCGTCGCGATCTTGGGAGAGCGTGCCAGGTTGGTATTCGGCTTGTGGCCCTGGCAGCGTCTGGTCAAATAAGAAAGATGCGCTATCTTCCGTAATGGTTCCAGGTTGCGTTTGTACGGTCTGGGCCAAATCAGGTTTGGGTAATGATGGCGGTTTCGCCCTAGCGGTGCGTTGAGCCAGTAGTACAGATTGCATGGCCAACGAGTCCAGCTGAGAAGTCGCGGTGGTAGTTGGAATGCTCCCTGACATGGAACACTCAATGGAGTTTGCAGGAGAGAATTGCGAATCATCTACAGACTGGGTCGCGGGTAGGTTCGAGGCGGGAAGTTGCAACGAATCGCCACCTGTTGCCGAGACGTTGTTGGGCTCGTTCATCCCATCAGGGCCCGCTAGTGCACTCTTTTTATGCATAAACTTGACATGCCGTAGTAGTACATCGCTTAAAAGGAAAGAATCAGTGTATGCCGTCTGGTAGAGAACTCTGGGGGCCAGCGACTGCGCGTACTAACTTTCGACTATATCGACGTCCGCACTCCTCACACTGGAACGGTTTTTCGCCTGTGTCTGATGACAAAGCACAAGACGCGCTTAGCAACAATACTTAACGGGGCTCTTTGGCCAGAGACGGCCGAGAAAGAGTGACAGAGGAAGACTCACGCGATCGCTGGTGTCGGAGTAAGTGCTCGGTTTTGTGAAATTCGCGGCTGCAATAGCGACAGCGTTTCATCATACTAGCCCGATAGAATCATGGAAGTTCTGTTCGAGCGTGAATTTAACTTGTTGCAGTAGCCTTAATCTGAATATCTGTTATTACTTGGGTTCGGCGGGCAGGTAGTTGCAGCAAGCATCCAAGCATTTGCAAACCCTGATTGATTAATCCTCGTTACCCCGCGTGTCGCATATGCAATTTGCACTTATCGGTGCCCAGCTATTGCAAATAAGGCTAGCGAGATTACCCCAGATATTGAGACTTCTATAACCTGCTAGCACGCATGGTTTCATTGGCTAATGCAATAATGGAGGCCCTGCTTCAATTCCTGTCGTCCGGATATCGGAAAGGTACTGAGTTATGGTGGTATGTACAGAATTGATGGCCTGAGTAGCTGGCCGGAAAGTGAGAGCCACTGGCGTCAAAATCAATGCAGACCGACCTGGGGTCACTTTAAGTAGTGCTATTTGCACGATTATTTCTTCCTCTAGTTTACTATAATAATCCTAAGATAATATTTACTATAAAATAGCAGGCTATAAACATTCCTTATATATTTCACTCAGCTTGTGCGTTTAGCCCCAATCTGGTCAAGTAGCTCTGCATGATCAATATCCCAAGTATCACCGATTGAGGCAATGACCTCTCTTACCCTGTCACTCCTAGGCTTGAGTTTCAGGAGATACTGCTGGGGGGCTGTTACGAAACCCTCTGTGCACTTGAGGTCATTAAGCGACAAATGCTCACCCGTTGCCGTGACAGCACCCTCGATGTCATAAGCCCAGAGCAAGCGAGCCAAGATGATAAAAAGACTGTTGCGAGCTATATTCCGACCCGTGCAGATCCTTCGACCAAATCCGAATCCGGTCTGAGGAAGATCCTTCAGCTTAATGCCATCATCATCTTGTGCTATCCATCGATCTGGAATGAAGCTATTGGCATTTGGTCCAAAGACGGATTCGTCTCGCGTGATGGCAAAGTGGTTTCCAACAACAATCGACCCAGCGGGGATGGCGTATCCCATGTAAACATCCGAAACCTTGGTAGCATGCGGTATACCACCCATTGCGATCGGGCGCCACCTCAAGGTCTCGTTCACTAAGATGCAGGTCAGCACATCAAGATATATGCGGCGGCTGGAAGCCGAGAGGCCAGGCAACCTACGTATGGCTTCGACGTATGCTAACTTGGGTCGATCTCCGAAAGTCGGCAGTCTTTCCCTGCCTACTACCTCATCCAAGACTTGCTGAGCTTTCTCAATCCAGCCATCTTTTCCATAAAGAACCCAAGCCACGCCAAACCAACACATGGCAATGGTCGAAGTTTCGAGTCCAGCATCGGCAAGGAGTCCAACGTCAAAAGCAACCTCGGTAATGGTCATTTGCTTAGCCTACATTGAGGACTGATGTTAGGTCGGGTGTAGATATGAGATGCATAAAGCATAACTCGCATAGCCAAGATAGGCCTCCATGATCGTGGGAGTATGATAGTGACGAGAACTTACTTCATTTGAGGCAAGCATGCTCTTGGTGAAATTCCAACCCGCGTTCTTTTTTCCTTTCTCTAGGTTACCTATGTGCAGGTTGTACTGGAGTTTGAATAAGTCCTCGGCTTCTCTCTTCCAGCGAGCGATGAGGCTGGGCAAGTAGTTGAGAACAGGAAATGAGTCAACCAGGTACCTGCCAACCTGTCCTTTGGTTGCGAATTCGGTTTGGATCCGGACTGCATCTTGAAGCTCTTGCTCATCGCCGGTCTGGAGACGATAGCCAAAGCAGAGAGTATATACAACACTAGATAAAGCGGGGATTAGCTGGATCTCAATACTCACAGCGAAGTCGGTTTTCCATAACACAATGCTTTCATAGTAGGCTGGAAATAGCAAAATAACTTCAGGTTTCGACAACACATTGAACAACAAACAGGCCGTGGATGGAAATACTAACCTTGCAACTGTTTAAAATGAAGTTTAGGCATAGTCTTTGTAGTGCAGGATCGGACCCAGGGTTGAACTTACCGGCGCGCTCCACATGTTTGTGAAAATCGATACCAGCAGAGTCATGAATATTCTGCAAGATGCCAGCAAGAAATTGCTTAGACTCAAGGTCTTGAATTGGTCGATAAGTTTCAGAGCTTGTTGCCTTGAGAAGTGAAGCTTCCATCCGCTGGTGAAGCTTGTACGAATCATCGTAGGGCCGAATGAGCATGTGCATGCCCTTGGTAACCAACTCAGCAGCCATGACCATCCTAGGACGGTCTGAGTATTTGGCGCTGCGCTTGGCAAGGAGGTCTTGAGCGGTCTGCGTTGATGACAGTATGATGAGAGGTTGACCGCCCATATTGAGGCTCATGATAGAGCCGTACTTTTTGCTCCATTCATAAAATTGCAAGAATTGTTTCTTCTTCTGGACTTGGTAAAGATTACCTATGATGGGTAATCCCTTGGGACCAGGAGGAAGAGGAAGACGTGCATCGGAGAACAGGTGGCTAAAAAGTAGGAAGCCAAAGTATAATGCGGCAATGCCAACAATACTAGCGAGTATAAGGCTGGGCGAGCCTACTGCCAAGAATATGGGAGATGAAGGGAGGAGGCTTTGGGAGACCATGTTGGGTAAATGGTTAGAATGGCTGCACTGGGTTTGACAGAAGTAGGAGGTAAGGGACGGCAGGCGGATGAACGGGGTACTTTATATTGTGAATATTCCACATATGGTTTTAATATAGTGGTTCTAATCTCGAATTTTCCTGGAATATGGAATGGAGAGCAAGACTGTCTAATCTGGGGTAGGATGCTAGGATGATCCGATACAAAACATGCTGCGTCTGGTTTATATCCGAGGTCACTCCAATCACAATGGTTTGATAGGCATTACCCCGGATTAAAAAAACACCCTTGTGTCAAACAATGCGGGGAAACGGGGATGGCGAAGCTATGAAGAGAATAGTCTAAAATGGCTCTTGTCATCCCCGTCTCCTTGGATGCACCGCCCGCCGTCAGTCTTCCCCACAGTCGGCTAATGAGCCATCGTGCGCGTTTTCCTAGGTCCGTCCCACGCTCCATGGTGGGACGCGCTGATGGCTACCGACGACGACAATGATGACGATGATGGAGCTTTTACCTCGGCCAAGGAGACAGCCGCGTCAGGATTGCTTTACCCAGACTTGTTGCCGGCCTCTTGCTATGTGCAGATGGCCCTTATCATATTAATAGTCACTCCTACTGCCAGCCAGGCATTATAGATACAACAGCAGCCATTTCAAGCGGCATTCCGCTTTGTGCCAGCCTTGCAATTGGCCGTCACCTGGGTCCCCTTGCAATAGGTCATGGCAACAGAAGTGGTATCCTACCCCACGCCATCTGCAAGTATAGCTTTGCCAAGCATGCCGATAGAGAACACCAAGAAGCAGTGAGGGGACTTCTGCTTCAGCTGGTCAAAGTTCAGCGACTTATCAAAAAGGAAACGCCAGGAGGCGATCGCCTAGAATTCAGGGTTATCCTTGATGTTATTATCTCGGCTCTTGGCATGCCTCGCCGCCTCGAGGATATAGGCGTAGGACGCGATGGGTTTGCCGAGCTGGCCAAGAACAGTCTTGATGATGTATGGCCATATCCGTACTAATGCTGTTTATATCACACAAGAGTCCCAAGTCCTGGAATATATTTCTATTTGCACTCCTGAGTGAGTTTAATACTAAAGGTCCCTGCTAACAGGATAATGGATAAAACATACGGTTGTTTAAATAGCGCGATAATTGACAGCCTCTCAGTGTAATGTAAAATCATATTCTAGTGCTTTTGCTTCCCTTATAAGAATTCCATAGGTTTGAAAAAGTCCCTGCCTTAAAATGCTAGCAATTTGCTGAAATCTGTAGCTATCTTATTATAATCACACTTAGCAACCAAGACTTATAAACCCTATACTATATAGGAAGAGGTATAGGCTAGGTAATATAATAAAGAATATAATTTCTTTTTCATAATATAAGGCTTTAATCTAAAAGCTTTTATAGTAACTAACTAGATACTAGACCTTGATAAGACTTTTTAATAAGATAAGTCCTAAATATACTAATAAGTAAACCTTATTAGTAGCTGAGTGTAATGCAACTGGTATATCATCAGATTCAACCTTTATCTCACCATACAATACTAAGAGCTTATTCTGGCATATTGAACTTAGAAGCCATTGCCTTAAATACTATATTATTATATCCTAGTTCATAAAATAAAATCCTTCCAATAACATCCCATGAGATGCAAGGACGGTACGAGGCTAAACAAAAGCATGTATTTATATAAATCATGGAACCGGGTATCTATGACTAGTTTCTGCCACTGAAAGTCTAGGGATATCATCCACCATTTCTCGGCAATAACCTATATAGTTAACAGGGTTGCAAATCTTCTTACTTAAGTTACTTAACTAAAATCCTCTTTGTGACATCGGTCATATGATTCAAGACATAATAGAGGGTTGCAAATAAAAGGGAAAGTGCCGCCCAGTTTGGTCTGGGGTAGGCAGTGTGATTGATGATTGGTTAAACATGGATGGCCCACAGTAAGCGGCATATTCAGATCTAGCCTTATCTGTTATCTAGTCTTGTAGCCATCCCTGTCCCACGTCCGTCCCACGTCCGTCCCACATCGATTAGCCAGCTGACTCATGCACAATACGTGACCGACACCTGGCATCACCGTCGGGTCGGAGAAGACTGTAGCATCAAGATCGTCGAGTAGCATATGACAAAACAACTAAAATCCATCAAGCATTCGGGAGGTGCAGATAAAAGGTTGGACTGGTAAAGGCTTTGCAGAGATTTTAAACAGCTAACGACAAGATACGGAGTACGATTATTTATTTTCTACCAACATGCTCGGGCCTGACGAGTGGCAATATGACATGGCTCTGATTGCCGGGACCAACGTGAACAGTATGCCGGCCTTTGTTGCCAGTCTGAAACGCCCCACGAAGCGGTTCAAATTCAGCCAAGACCATATGGTGGCCCGCAACTCGCAGGATAAGCTTCTCTCCGGCTTCAAACACGATGCCGGTTGGCCACAAGCCTATTTCCATCTTGACCACCTCTCCCGGCTGCAGCAATTGTTTCTCCTCATGCGGATGAAAGGGCCAGTGAGGCTTGGATCTCGCAGGGTCAATCGCCCTATGACTTGCGCGTAGGATACCACTGGGCCCGAGGTAAACAAGCGTGTTAAGCAGCGGTACCTCGTCAGCTTCCATCCCAAGATCCTTCAGGGGAACGTTGATGTTCCTCAGAACCTTGCCGTTGGAATCTGCCTTACGTAGAGATACAAAGACATCCATGTCGTTGCTGTCCTGGGTCGACATGTATAGCACAGCTCGGGGATAGCCGATGAGGTAGGTTTTCTTAGTGAAGGTGTATTCGAAGCTGAGCTCTTCCATCTGGGCATCGACTTGCATGTCAGGGAAGTCAGCTTGGTATGACAGTTCCGCCTTGTTGGATGACGGGGCTTTGACGAGTTGGTTGTCGCCCGAAAGGTAGAGGGTAGTGTAGTTTGTTTCGGGCACTGGCCAATCGGTAAACTCATGATTTATCTCGGGGTCCTGTTGGTCATTTTGTCAGCGATGCACAAAGCTTCGGTGAGTGAGTGGTGGGCCCGACCTGGTTGAATCCTAGGGTGGAAAGCCGAACACGCGGCGTCTTTTCCCATCCGTTCTGCTTGTTCTTTAGATAGTGGTCAAAGAACAACTGAAGATCCTCGACGCATTCGTCTGAGTAAAGGTCGTACCACTCCTGCGTTGAATGGACACGGAGCCTGGAAAGTCATGTCAGAAATAGTGATACAACTGTCATGGCAAGTCTTGGTCTACCATTTGTTTCCATGGGGAATTTCTTCATATCCTCGGAAAGATCCTACAGTATGCAAGGCTGTCGAGTAGCTTGCCAGAACATAGGCTGGGATGTCGATTTTGGTCATGTCGACCCTCTTGTCAGCCCAATAGCCATTCTGAAGGGGGTATTTATCGAGCATTGCGACGATGTCCTCGGCCTTGTTTAAGCCTGTCTGGGTTTTAGCAGGGGAGCCATCGCGGCCACGTGGATCCAGCTTACCGAATAAGCACTCTTGCAAGTATCCCCAGAAGGCTGTGCACGGCACACCGCCTCTGCAGAGACTCTCGCGATAGATATCGCTAGTGCCCTCCAAGGGAGCAATACAAGCCAAGCTTAGGGGCCTCTCTGCTGCTATGAACCATTGCACCATTGCCAGCCAAGAGTTTCCAGCCAGTGCAACCTTGCCATTGCACCAAGGTAGCTTGGCGAGGTGTTCAACCACATCGTACCCGTTGCGGCCGCCCTCGCTAGAGTGCCAGCTGTGATTCCAGTTGTCAGTGAGAGGTTCCAAATTCATGGCCAACCGATCGGTGGGAGAGAGGATACACTCACACAAGATCACCCTCAGAGTCGAAAGATCCCTTTGGGTTGACGTTGACAATGGCATAACCCCGAGCTGTCCATTCAGCTGGGTCCAATGCCTCGAATGACTCAAAGCCCGAGGTCTGCGAAAGAGCGACACCTACCCTGTTAGGGATTATGTCGAGTGTAAAGGCACCTATATTTTGATTATCAGTGACTGCAGCATCGGGTCTCAGGCTTCTATTCACTCACCAGAACCACTCTTGCCGTAAGGTGACCACGCGAGGAGGATCGGCACTGGGCCCCTGCAAGCCGTTTCGGACGGTCTGAACACGTCGGCCCGCAAAATGTGACCATTTCGCGTGATAACCTTGACGTCTCTCTCAAAGATGGTCTCGGCGCGAAAGGCCTTTCGGGACGGGTCTTTCTGGTATCCTTGAGGAAGAACTTGTGTTTCCGGCTTCAGCCCTGGATATTGTGCTTGCGGCAGGGCAGGAGAAGGCGACTCCCTTTGGAGCACTTTGATTCCTGCAACGGTGTACGGCATTGCGATGATGATCGACGGGGCAGTAGGTGATGGTGTAGGCTGATTAGTGCGTGCAGGGTGTGTTCAGTACAGTCCATCGAGGGGGAAAGGATCGTAGTCCTGCAATTGGCCCATTATTTAACTATGATGTACAGTATAGACTAGGCTAGACCTGTCCCACCATCCCACTCACCTAAGCCGAGGCATAGCATGTAAGGTTCTTAAGCTAAGGGTCCCTGTCCCACATCCGATAAAATCCCATTCTAGATAGACTTTGGCCGTTTGAATTAGCTTGTGGCCTGGACTCGGCCATTTCTTTACACGGCGTAACCAAATCCAATCCCTAGACCGTACTCTTGAAATCCTGCGCAAGGCTTAATGCGGCATCCTTCACGGCCTTCAATGATTCCATGGTCGTATCCGCCACCAATTCTTAGAGCACCAAGCCATTGGGGGTAAAGTCAAATACGGGCACGTCAGTGATAATTTTTAATGCGCATCGCTAACCTATGACGAGGAAAATGTAGTCTGCAGGTGTTAATCTTCAGGTATACCAGCATCTTGGTGCGCTAGGGGCTCTGCTTTCAGGAAACATGAACTTCTTTATTACGGGTGTGATAGATTTAATCCAGGAGCGCTCCAACCTCAGAACATGCAGACCTGAAACGAACTTCATCCCAACTATCCCAATTACCAACTGTTTCTGGCAGTGTCGTGCTACTGTATTCGTTCCCAGCCTTGCAAATTAATTCATCAATACCAACGCCATTAGTAAAAGTCAACATCTTGAGAAACTCACTCCCCACATCAGCGGTGAATCCCTGTCGTGCTGGAATCAGGAGAGCCTGACCTTCTCGAAGCTCCGTCCAATCAGTCTGGCCTCTTAGCCTGACCAAAAAGGTGCCTTCAAGGACACAAAAGCAATGATCTACGCTTGTGAAGCTCAGCCATCTGTCGAGAAAGGGTCGTACTCTGTGTAGGCGGGATGACTCCATAGCTGATATGGAAAAGGCCCCTTCACACTGCGTCTGTCTCACGAAAGGCCGTGTAATGACTCCACCGAAGATCCATCGCGGACAGGCTGTGGCGTCAAGAGAATACGGTCGCAAGAATGTCGAAAGAGAAGCACCCTGGTTGACGGGTCTGGATATATCAAAAGGTCGATAGGTCTCCATCTCAACATCTGTAGAGTCACAAATTTCAGCCTTTTGCGACCTCTCACGTGGGCCTTGAAATGCCTCATCACGGTCCTGGTCTATCGCTTCCAGCAGCGCAGCTGGATTTCCCAAAGTAGTGAGGACTAAAAATTCCGACTCTGGCTCTAGGGCTTGATAGCCGTAAACAATTCCCTGGCATGCTAGTTTAGTTCAAGTCTTGATTGAATGGAAGCTGGCCGAAATTCGCTTACTGGGGGAATGAAAATAAAGTCCCCGCGGCATAATTGTTCCTTCTTGCCTCCATTGAGGAACAAGAACCGCCCTTTCCATACTACAAAAGCGGCATAGGCCTTTGGATGAGTGTAAAAACGCATTGAGCCCTTTTCTGGATTAGGTGCGAGATGAAGGATGATGGACTTTTCTGTTGTAGTCTCTGGGGAATGACAAGCACGCGCTGCGCTGTACTTCGCAGGCATCTCGATCGACTCCACAGCTAATTTAACCAGTTTCATTATCGTTGATTTCTACTCAAAATAAGGTAGAAATGGTAATTTAGTCCTGCAATAAGCTGTGGCGGACTAGAGAGCTGATAAATATCTGTAGTGTCTGTAATTGTAAATAT
>JABSSZ010000670.1:0-12853 GCA_013755755.1 Fusarium sp. NRRL 25184 | reverse complement strand
TTTTTCTTGTCATTTTCACTCCCTTCTTGCTTCTCCCTGCGCTGGCTCTTCTGAAGCCGTGGTGTGGGGTTGGTGTGTGATCCACCGATAAAACATGATAAGTCTGTGGCATCGGGACTCCTATGAGGTCATGTTGATGCCACGATCATATAACCCTCGCGGATTAAGCACAATATCCGTGGGGATTGCAGTTAATCCTCGATCATATGATACGATGACTCGCTTACAGATCAGTGGCGTGATTTCCACCGAAGCAATCATATGATCCAAGAGTGAGTGAATCATAATCTCGGACGGACGAGTATCACAGAGAGAATCCAAGCGCTAAGGCATCAAAGTCAACCTGTCAGCCAAGCCCAAATATCGGTTCTGGGTAATGGTAGCCACAACGGACTGGGCTAGACAAACCGAACGGCGTTGAACCTCGCAATGTTCCCAGCTCAGCATAAAGGGGCGAGTTGTCCACCGGCCAACACGAGGTCAATCCCTCACCTCAAAGCTAAATACTAATACATCTTCTTTATGACAACAAGCATTTACAGTGAAGCAGCAGCCTTGCAGGCCTTGATAGAGGGTATGTCTGTTTTTCCCTGCTAGATTCCCGAGCTCGAACCCTACAGCGAACCTGCGGATATTATACCCAGTGCACCAGATGGAGGTCGTGACATACAAGGGCGATAACGGTCAGGTTTTTGCTTTCGTAGTTAGGGTACCAAGTCATCGCAAGTGGTACATGGGAGAGGTAGAGATTCTGCACAAAGGCGAACCTGGCGATCCGCCATGGGGTTTCAAGCACTCTCTGGAGAGTGTTTTCCGTGAAACCCAGGAGCTATTGGGGGCTCAATTACAGAGACTAAGTCTCCGAGGGTGACAAAACCCGATACTCCGATATATATTTCAATCTATAGCTTCAAACAGAGATTGCTACTTTATTGTATAAACTGGCATTTTCTTTCAGGGACGTTTATAATAAGTAAATGGGACAAAAATGTCAACTTTCAAAATAGAAAGCATTATAAAAATACAACACACAATTGATTAATTAGAACTTACTCTATCCTCCTCAGAGGCATTAGTCCCTTCGTGAGAAGTCCTTGCGTTATGTTCAGTTTTGCCGCATCTTCCACAGTGCCTTTCCCACGGTCGCGCCGACCTTCCTTGACCACCACTATTTGATGATTCGACCCGTTGGCGATAAAGCAGATGCATTTTTTTGCAACTGTGGGACCAAGATTCGTCACAGAATTTGTTTCTATCTCTTGAAATACTTTTCTTTTCTTTTCTTTAACTGTTGAAAAACCTAGTAACCGCCTGGCGGCGATGCAAGCCTTGAGTGGATGTCTGGTGTTGCCAACCCCGCTTTAGACGTACATCATCGTCATGCGACGTGACCCGGATGCTTCGGCCGGGGATATCATCGTCCGCTGCGAAAAGGAGTAAGAATGACGAAGGTACTAGAGTTAGAGCAGCAAAAGGGAGTTATAGAGTGGCAGGAAGAAGATGAGAGCAGTGAAGGACCTCTGGGACAAACCCGAGCTAGGAAAAAGACTACTCCCAAAGCAGCCGATGGCATGATTGAGGCAATCCAGAGCCTAAAGCAACTGCTGGAGCAAGGCCAACAAGAAAGTTGAATCGATGAAGGCTGAGTTTCAGCTCGAGTTCACCAGGCTCAGAGACTGCATGGCTGAGGAAGTGACCAGGACTTTATGCATTCAATTGCCTTAATTATATCAATCCGTAACCTGTTCCTGCGATCTTGGAGCGTGATTTTTATATCGGAGAAGAGACGTTTTGGCTCAGCAGACATCGCAGGAATTGGCAAAAGATCGAGCGCCATTTTGGAAAGGTTTGGATAAAGCGTTTGTTGTGTACGCTCAAGCCACCACCTTCGTACATCCTTGGCTTTGATTCTTGGGGCTGATATATAGTTCTGATACTCGTCAAATAGGGTAGGAAGCTCGGGATCCTCATGTTCGTCTTCCCATGCAAGTAACGAGTTCTTCACTAGTGGCTTTTCAACCAAGGATTGGGCTGACGACTCCGCTGACTTGGCGACTGGTGCGTAATGAGACTTCCAGAGACCTTTTACGGCAGACTTGTTGCTCTCAATCCACTCAGGATGTTCCGCCCAGGCGGTGTCAAAGTAGTTCCACTTTCTATGAGGGCTAAGCAGACGACCGCTCTGTAAGAGTGTAATATGCGTTGAGTTTCGCCCATCCAGCATCAATACAAGGCGCAATGAAAGCGCTATCCGCGTACTCGATTTGTGCAGCCTCAAATTTGCTAAGCAGGAAGTCCATTATGGGTAGTGTTCGATCGATTGCATGCGCGTGACCTTCTGCAGCCTGGTGGCATCGGTGAATAATTTGAGGAAGTTTCAAATTGTTTTCAGCTCAGCCTAGTCTTGTTTGGAAACTAGAGACTATTAGTGTTGTCATCTCAATTGGATATATAGCATACGCTAATCAAGTTTAAGGTCCTTTCCCTTTGCGCAATAGTAATCAATTTGATCTGCGAGTTTAATGGCTCTCTCAATCATGTAGTACTTTGAGTTCCATCTTGTGTCGTTGTCACCAATATGACTCCTTTTCTCACTGATCTCTTTAAACCTCTGTATCCGCTGTGCAGTACGTTGAATAAAGATAACAATGTCGTGGAGCTTGCGAACAGGACCAGCCTTCCCCCATTTCAATATACCAGCGCCTGAAGGCTTGATATATTCGCTCGTAGTGTCCTTTTTAACCTGGCTTTTCGTAGGGGCTTCATCGGTGCGGTTTTTGGGAACATGAACGCAGGCGTTGCTAGATTAATGATATGGCCGTTACAACGAAGGCGGTGATGTTTCGCGTCGTATATAATATTGTGCCTCTCGTTCAACACTATTAATCATTAGCATTGTTCGCTCAATAATTTGGTAGAGATGTACATTTCTGTAGAGAGTTTATCAACGTATCATTCGAGTCTGCATTATCTGAAACAAAGTATCCAATCTGGATGACAACTCCGTAGTCCTCGACGACATTCATCACAATATGGTCCTGATTCACTCCCGAATGCCTGCTATTTACCTCTCGTAAAGCAACACAATATGAAACTAGTTCGTCATGACTATCGATGAAGTTTGCAACTATTCCAAACATACCAAGTTTATTTGGAGAGGACTATATGTCGACGTTAAAGTGTATTCTCGAGATAGATGATTGGAGAACTTGTCGTATACGTCGTTTTTGCATCTCAAACGTTCGCACCACCCACTTGCCAATAGTTTGATATGATATAGGTAAAGTCGAGAGGACTCCAGGATTGAGAAATTTGAGTAAGCTAATAGAGCATAAGAATAGTATATGAACCATTGATATTAAGTATGTCAGAGCACTTACGCTCGAAAGCTTTCTCTTGTTGCCATACGAAGTTCAATCTCGCAGTCTGCAATCCACTGTACATACTGTTGGAAAATCCGGGGATCCCCCTTCCCTTCAGGATTCAGAATAACAGTCTGAAAGTCCTAGATTTAAAGTTTAAAGTCCTAGATGAAATCATTTAGAGATATAAACCTGAGAAGAACTCTCATCTCACTAATGAACAACTAAGTTTCATAAATATATACATTTTCACCCAGCACTACTGCGCAATATAAACAACACATACAGTTGCTCAAATTTATCAGCGTCAAGATATGTCTTTTGGTCGTCGTATCGACGGCGTTTGAGGGGATTCGTGTTCTGAGACATCCGTCAGAAAGCTTCCTCAAGGTGATTCCTTGTTTTAGCAGCCCTTTCTTCATTAGGCGTTAACATATCGAGAGTATTGTGAGATTTAAGATGCTTGTAGATGTGTGCCGTGCCTTCATTTTCGAGATATTTGGTAGGCTTCCCTTTACAGTACTGCAACGCCATATAATCTGGCCTTCGGTATTACAGACGATTTGATTCCTTCGGAAAGGCGTATGATCCCATATCTTCGACTACGCTTCTTCTTCTTAAATTGAAATTTTAACGGCGAAATTGATGTCTCAGGCATCAGAATCTACGCTGTCGCTGATAACCGACGAATCAGGGGCTAGGGAAGTCTGGGATGATGTAGTCGTGAAGGAAGCGCTAATACCTAGGCGCTGAGAAGTCAATATTTCGTCGAATAAGACTTGTTGATGAAGTAGGGAAAGATTCAGGAGCTGACACCCTTCATGTATGGGGCATGGGCCTTATTCGTCTAGAAGCGTGCTTGGAAACCAACGAATTTATTGCATTGAAGGGAAGAAGAACTGGAAGCTCTCAGAGAGATGGCGAGCTTGTTACATACTCAAACACTCAAAAGTTATCAAGCGTGGGTACGAATTTACGCCCGTTGCACATGAGCGCTTCCTGGATGTTTTGTTTTGGCTATGGGCTGAAAGCCCTATCATAGATCTACTAGACACGGACCCCGTCCTCATTAATAGGGGGCGTGTTCGTGCTGGTGTTGTATGCCTATTGTCCAGGGTTAAGTGACTTTGCCTCCTCCTCTTGTTCATCCTCCCAATGAACTTACACATCTCGTTAGCATATACGAATCCTCGGGGTAACAGGAGCAACTCACCGTGTGGCTGGACTGTGAAACCCGCGAGGAAGCTCATGCCATACAAGCTTGCCAGTAGGACAAATATGGCCTGTGGAAACGTTCTCACAGTATCGGCGTAGATGCTGTTGAACAAGAGCGGTCCAAGAATCCTGGAAAGGGCAAGCAGCATGCTGATCGCGCCCAAGAGCTGCCCTACACGATTCGAGGGAACGTGCCTAGTTACAATAGCTTGGATAGTGGCACTGCCAAGTCCTTCCATTGCTGTGACCATGCCGCTATGAAAAAAAAACTCTTCAGAGTGTGCCAGACTGTATCCAATGATACCTAGGATGTCTGACATCAGGGCAGGCCTAAGGACCCATATGTCGAGGTTGTCTGCTCCATAATGGTTCTCTGCTGGCATGATGAGATACTCTCGTCGTCTCCGAGTAACTGGACGAACACGCCCAAAGTAGTTGATGATTGGGAAGACGCCCATCAGAGCCACTACCCAAACTAGCGACAAAACGGACACGAATCGAGAGCTCTCGAAGTTGCTCCAGCCATACATGTACTCGCTGTACAAAATAATGACCGCACCAGCAGCTTGAGAGATTCCAAAAATGATGATATCGTTGAGAGCCAGAGCAACCAGGTTTCGGCGGAGGGCAGTCGAAGTTCTAGGGCCTATGGGGCTGAGCATCTTGAGAGGCTCGAATGGGTTAGCCGTCTGGATAGTGGGTAAAAGAGATCTCCTGGTCTGGGCCCTCAACCCTTACTCCTTGTCCCACTTCTCCTGCAAGCAGCCGCTTCTTCTTGGATAGAGATTCCGGAACGATGAACCTAATTACGATCACAAACATATTGTGGCAACCCAAAACCACATAGAAGATTGACAGTAAGCTACCAGTCCACTTGACAAAGTATCCGGCCAACAGAGGGCCGAATGCCAGGCCAGTGAACAGACATGCATGCATGTAGCCTATGGACGCTGCATGTTTTGAGGGCGGCGTGCAATCGCTAATGTATGACTGGTGGAGGATGCTTCCAGCTGTGAAAGAGCTGGTCAACTCATTAAACACGTTTCCCAGTATTAACCAACGGTAGTCAATCACTTAGGGAAATCTGGCCACCAAGATGGTTATGAATTCAGCAACTAAAACCACCATAGGAAGCCAGGGCCATCAATCGCGTCCTACCACATCGGGCTGATATATGCCCCACCTTTGGAGTCACGATGGCACTCAGTAAGCCTGTAATGAGATTCATAACCAGTATGAAGGTTGCAGCATTCTTCTGGACCTCGGGTATCTTGCATTATGGGTTGTCGCTACCGAGAAGGATAGCATTGAAGGTGATGTCCAGGTTAAGGAGCTTCTGATCCGCCAAGTATTGCTTGCAAACGAGGTCGAGGGTCCGTTGTGCATCAAAGTTAACGGTCCGAGTTTAATATATAATAACAAAAGCGCTCACAGATTTAATTTAGGCAGAGTGACACCTCCGAAAGCCAGGGTGAATACAGTGAAAGGGAAGAGCAGCCAGTAAACCTGGATATGCTGTCAGTTCTTGGTTGCAATGGACGTCCGACAAGTTGGAGCATACTGAGGGCCTCTGCCACTACGGCAACACTTTCGAAGCTTCATGTCTCTCCCAACGGCTGTCATTCGTGGCTTTGCTACGCTTGTCCTGGGTATCAAGTGCATCGATGCTGAGCAACCGAGTCGTATCTGATACATGAGAAGCCTCGAGCTGATGAACCCCTGGGCATTCCACTGCTCCACGGTCCATTGCTTTCACTCGTACCATTCAGGAAACATCTGATCTGGTGCTGCGATCGAAATTCAGAATGTATAGATCCCTATGAGCGCTCCGCATCGAGCTGGTCGACCTGGGTAGTTCAAGTTCGGCCACGTCGTTGGGACGATCATGTAGCAATCTGAAAGGATTGCGAGCAAAGCGAATGGTCCTACGACAAACGGTAGCAATTCCATATGTCAGCTAGCTTTAAAATCGCGTAAAGAGAGGAGAAGGCGTGAGTAGAAGGGAGAATGATAAAGCACGGCGGGTCCATGACGGGCTGGGGCGAAGGTGGGGTCCGGAGCCCCGCTTACGTCAACATGTTAAGATAACCAGACATCCAGACACACACGGACGGGGCTTAGCGAAAAACAATTTCACGGGCTCATCGATTCGTAAATCCACATGGTTGTGTTGATGTCTTCAAGATTTTGGTGGGGTTTAAGGCTTAAATGCCCCCCATGCATGCGATGCCATAAGCCTAACCATTAGGGATAGACATGGAGGGCGTCAGTGATACCGCACAATTATTATCAATGCTAAATATAAAAAGTTCGTTCTAGTCGTCAATAGTCGCAATCGACTGCCGAGACACCGAGAGCTATATACGATATATTGCCATCCTTCCCCAGTTTCGACTTCACAACTCGAGCCATCACTCGTCGACGTCAACACTCGGTACCACCATCACATCTATATTTCTTTGGCTCTTCCTTTTGAAGCCCCTTTTCACACTAAATGCCTGCCTCCCACTCTCGCCTTTCTCGAGCTATATCCCTCTTACACCACTGAATGGTGATGATGCCCCAGATGGTGGCCCATAGGAAGGGGACTGCCCAAGCGACGCCATATGCAACCGTTGCAGGTACTTGAGGAATGACTGAGATGATGGTCAAGGGAATGGCGAGAATCAGGGCTGGGATGGACCAGAACCAGGACTGCATGTAAATCATTCGTCGGAAGCGAGGGCTAGCCTTGTAACGGGCAACCAAAGCCTCTCGGTATGGGCGGCCACCACCGGCATTAACGGCCACAATATCCTCGATAAAATAGTACACACCAGGCAGTACCTTAAATAGAGAGTTAGCATAAGAGCAGCCTCTGTGATTCACTACGCATTCATACCTTTTCTCCTCTGGCCGTTGAGCTGATTCGAAACGGTGCTACCCAGCCCATGTAACTATACAAGGTGATGAGGAACAGAACGCCGCCAAGACAGTAGAGAATCGCTGGAGCAGGCATGCACAACACTCGCAACCAGACATTGTGAGGAGCACTTCCTACAGCAAAGAGGGTAGTGACAACAGTGATGGTGAGGACAGATACCCAGGTCAGCATGTCAAAGCACCACCGACAATTCGTGCCGAGAGGTCGGTAGAATCTGTCAACTTTCATCAATCGGAGCGTACGGATTGCGAACTCGAGATAAGTAGGACCACCCCAAATGGTGGCCACGATTGCAAAGATGATCCATCCCTTGACTTCGCCAGCGTAGCGCATTCCGTAATAAAGAGTGATTGGAATGACCAATGCATCGACAAAGACTAGAAGGGCAAAGATGAAGAGCCTCCAGCGCTCCCAGCCATGGTGCCATGTAAACGGTAGCTGTGGCGGCAAATGAAGATTCTCATCGCTGTACTCTAGAATGGTTGTTGCTCGTCGCCGGTATTTTTTCTTGGTGGCAGCTCGGGAATGGTAATAGGCGTCGGCTACGGGTCGTTGGGCATACGAGAGGTTTCGTCTAGGCTCATCCGAGCTTCGCCGAGGCATTTCTGCGAAAGTTGTGTCGGCTGTGTGCCGTTGAGCAGGTTCTAGAGGAACATCGAAGCGCACGCGGTTGGTGGATAACTGGTGTGACTGGCAGGTTCGAGAAGGGTTTCGCAGCGCCAAGGGATCCGGAGGCTTCTGTAAATGAGGGGACTGAGTCGGGTGGGATTTGAAGACTGATTTGCCTCACCTCATACATGGACTTTTCGGCGAAAAGATTGATTGGAAAGGTAACCCAGGTGTTGATGGTGATGAGAAAACGAGCAAAGGTGAGTTGAAGACACTGTCTAAGGGCCATAGTTAGAAAAAGACTGGAATAAGTAAGTAGGAGATCTAGAAGGGCTATTACAGTGGCAGGGTTTAGTACATTAGGAGCTACAGTAGCTATAAGAGAAGCAGGAAGCTTGACTGCCGAAAGTCAAGAGTGAAAGGATTTGGGGGCGTCTGATTCGCATAATTCAATTTGTGTAGGTTTATTGATGATGGCGTCTCGCTCTATGAGTCTGTCAAGTGCAGCCACTTCTTTAAACACGTGCTGGTGTGAATCTAATAATGATGAGATAAGTCTACGAATCTTGACCTTGGACATTGCGCTAGAGTGAAGGCCGGCTATGCAGGGACCTCTTGAAACGAGGCAATATGGAATCGAGCGGTGATTTAGCATAGGCCGATGCTGTCATTCTACCTCTCTCAGTGGTGACGGGGAGCTTATTGTTATTAACGCTATACAACAATAGTACCAGTTCCTCCACGCGGGGGTAGCCGCTATCAATACCTGTTCAGCGCGCCGCTAGGGACGCGAGGCTTTCTACCTCCAATCAGCCGAGATCTGAGGCTATATGCTTCGTCAGCGCATAAAGCTCGTCTCATAATGATCTCACAGGGCACACCAGGCTGGGGATTAAACCATACCTTCTTAGTTGATGACTCTAAGCGAGATATATTCTTAAAAGAGAGGATCTAGAAGTGTTACCACCCTCGTGGCTATGTCATGTGTAGCAGTAGGAATTCCCACATTTTCGACCAATCACTCATTAACAATAATCAGTTCACAACACCAACGATCATGTTACGTCCCTCGCAGTTACATTATATGCACCCTACAATTTTCGTTTGGTGTTGGTAGGGCCATCCAACACACTAAGCTTTGCGCTTCTAGCAGCAACGGCTACCGCCGGCAGTAGCGTGGTCGTCACGATAGTGTGCGTGGGCTGATCGATCATCAGATGTCAACATCTTGAGGCGATCTCACCCAATGGTTTGAGATAGTCTGCTTACGATGTGAAGGTGGTTAGAACACGCCATCCTTGAGTCGGAGAGTTCGGCGAGACATGTAAATGACGACGGCGCTTTGAACTGCGCCGGTGACCGGTTAAGTCACGCATCATGCGGTAATTCTCCGTCCCTCGAAATACTAGATCAGTTACCTATTCAATCATTTCAGCCATCCATATTACGCAAGTGACTCCCGCTGTGCGAAAAGTCGACGCTAAGATCGCTAGAGGTCTAACAGCACCTTAGGAACGTAATGTGCCTGCCACGGCAATTTGGTAAAGCAAAAATGGGGCGAACATATAACTTTCTGCGCAATCATGAGAATGGCCATCTTTAACCTTGCGGGATGATTGTGTCGTAACCTCATTTTGCACCTGGAGGGGTGACATACAAGAAGTCACTCTAGGTACTTTCCAACGGTTATAGCCTCCATGTGAAAATTATGATGGAAGATTACATCGCCATCGTAGCCACACAAGAGATTCAAGCGCACATCTAATCACTATTTCTAGACAGTGTATCTCGATCTCTCTCTCGATGATGGTGCCGTAAAGCCGTGACGAAGCGTGTTTTCCATTGCAGTTCCATTGCGAAGCACTGAGGGCAATTGCCTAGGATAGTGACGTGTATGTTGTCGAAAGTGACCCCAACAGCTCTGCAAAGAATGCTCTGGACTATGGACAAGAAGGCAGTGCACTTCGGCGCTGGGAACATTGGTTAGGCCCATACCGTTGTCACAAACAGCAAGGGATATCTCGCGCTAACTTCATTAGGCCGAGGCTTTGTGGCCTGCTTCCTGCACAATTCGGGCTACGAAGTCGTGTTCGCAGATGTCGCCGACAGGCTGGTCGACCAGCTTAACACTAAGAAATCATACAAAGTCATCGAAGTTAGCAACGAGGGGACCAGAGAAATTATCATAACTAACTACAGAGCAATCAACCCAAGAACGCACGAGAACGATCTGATCCGGGAGATTATGTCTGCTGATGTGGTTACCTGCGCGATCGGTAGGGACAATCTTAAGTTTATCGCGCCAATTATCGCCCGAGCTATTGGTATGCGGTCTAGCGACAAGACCCCGTTGGCTATCATGGCTTGTGAAAACGCTACGAGTGCCACAGATGCCTTGGCGGCGAACATTGAGCATCCAATCACTACAAAGGAACATAGACTCGACGACCACTACAAGAGAGCAAGATACGCAAACTGCGCCATCGATCGCATCGTTCCAGCTCAGCATCCGGACGCAGAGCTCGATGTCAAACTGGAGGAGTTCTATGAATGGGTTATAGATCGAAGCCCCTTTGCAGACGACGCTGTTCCAACGATCAGTGGTGTCAGATGGGTCGACGATGTGCAGCCGTATGTCGAGAGAAAACTGTACACAGTCAATACCGGACATGCAGCAGCAGCCTACTATGGCTATAACCGCAACAAGAGATTGGTTCATGATGCGTTGCAAGACCCCTTTATACTCGATCAGGTAAAGAAGGTGCTTAGCAATACGAGCACTCTGATCCTTAACAAGTACGGTATCTCCAAGCAGGATCAGGAGGAGTATGTCAGGAAAGTCATTATACGAATCAGCAATCCTCATCTCGAGGATACCGTGGAGAGGGTTGGCCGCGCGCCTCTACGGAAGTTGGGCCGCACGGAGAGATTTATCAGGCCAGCGTCTGAATTAGTCGAGAAAGGCTATGACTGCTCGGCGCTGCTCGATGCGGTTGAAATGGTGCTCCGATTCCAAAATGTCGAGGGAGATGAACAAAGCAAGGAACTGGCCCGGATCATTGCTCACCAGACACCAGAGACAGTAGTGGCCGATGTCTGTGGCTTACAGCCAAGTGAGATGTTGTATCCTCGGGTTTTGGAGATTGTCAAAAGGGTTCAAGCGGACAGACTGATGGCATAGATGTTTTGCGGTTTCTTGAGATATGAAAATTTGCAGCACAGCTTAAGCAATCGGTGTATTATCGTTCATTTGAGACTATGGTTTCTGAAAGCGAGAAGAATTGTTATACTAAGTGGCGCATGATAGTAGGAGCTGCAAATAAAGGCGCCTCTGAAACTTCGAATTCATGGATTACAGTGCTGTCGCCTGGCCAGATGGGATCGACGTAGAAGAGTTCACAATTTCTAATTTTCTTTTAGCTGCTCTAATAGCACATTCGTATTTTTGCCATACTAAAATTGGTAAAGCCAAATATATGCCCCCTATAGGCCCTTAAGTGTATTTATAAGTAACTTAACTATCTCCTGAGAGCTCATAAGACTGCAACGCAGTACCAAGAGGGGAGTTACAGCCAATTGAGATGCAACAAACACGAGCCATAGCAGAGAAAAGGTGGGGCAGGTACGAATTGCAGTTTTATGGGCTCTCAGGAGATATGAACAAGCATTAACACAGCTATTTAGTCTAGGCTCTCATCTCGCTATCTCTTTGAGCGGCATAAGACTACCACAGGTCACTCGCCGGCTAGCAACATCTTTCTTCTGCGAATCTACCAGAAGCTGCACCATCCTATATAGTGCTGACACAGATTCTCCAGCTTAGTAGCCTCCATGATCAACTTGTTAACCTGCGCGATGACATCCAGCTCCTCGTTATTCTTAAAATCACGACCCGTGAGCTTCTGCTGCACACGATCCAGCACCTCCACAGCTCGCGCGTTCTGACTTTCTACTTCGGGTGCGCCGCCGTTTGTCATGGCTTCGCCTGTTGAACTGTTTGTGCGAGCGCGTGCGCGTGTCTGGATTGATGCTTCGGGGGCATTGAGGAGTTCGGAGGGTGCTACGTCGCTGTCGAGAATGGAGGCACGGCGGGCGCGGACACCGCCGGGGACAGGCATTGCTGCGTCTCTGTCGGAGCGGAAGTTGGGGCCTATTGGGGATGCGGCATTCGTTAAGCGCCATGTAAGGAGGGGATCATGAATGAACTGTGACTGTTGGTATGGAATCTTCAGCTTGGAGATGGAGAGAAAACTTACCGCTTCGAGAACAGCCATGACGCTTTCTTTGTTGTCGCGTAGAACTCTCATTACGTTCTCGCATGTAATTCTGAAGCTACCCTCAATATTGCTGACCCCCATAGCATAGGTCAACATGCGAGTGAGACGGAAAGGAACCCTCTCGGGGTACTTTTCTCTCTTTATCGCCACCTCGAAACAATCACCGAAATCGACATGAATGATCTTTCCAGTGACACGATCAAGCTTCAAGTTGGAAGGATGACGATCACCCAGACCCAGAATATATCCCACCATGGACATGACACCCAGAGAGCGAGTGTAGTTCGTTCGTCTCTCAAGCCAAGCCTCAGAAGACTTTGACTTGAGCCAGAGAACACGGTACAAGTCTTGTCCGGTGGTGTTATCCAGTGCATAACCAAACACCTCGACTTTCTGCATCAAGGTCAGGTTATCGTAGTCAGGCGCCATCTGAAGCATAATGCGATGTTCAATATCTGGCTCTTATA
>JABSSZ010000666.1:0-95026 GCA_013755755.1 Fusarium sp. NRRL 25184 | reverse complement strand
CACCACCACCACCACCACCAACACAGAACCGCTCTCTGCACCATCTAATCATACGACCTCCGGTCTTCTCAGAGCCTCATCTCTTGGCTACATATGCTTCTCTTAATTATCTGTTCGGCCTCTCCGTAGCAACACCGACCCATCATCTACCGCAACGTTACCATGATTGTTTCTGTCTCCGAATATTGAGAGCCTTACAAGGCTCATTCTCCGGGGCTGGACAGTTGCCAAGACCAATAGCCCCAAATCATAGCGCCGAAATCTTTCAGCTCCCGACGCCAAGCCAATGAGACATGGCAGGGCTGATTTTAAGCATATTCACCGAGATGAAAACGGCTCAAGCTTAAAACAGTGGTCTTGGGAGTCAGGCCTAATTGAGTTGGGTTGGCGAGATGGAGTGTTGCACTACTGAGGAGATCTCGTATCGAGGCAAAGATGTTGTTTCGGGGCAGCTGTGCGATGAGACGATAAGCAAGGGACGGTCAATCTGTCTTTCTTTCGTCTATGGATTGCCACCATTATCGCATGCTTCATTCTTCTTCTTTTTCTCCTTCAAATGGTCTGGACCTGAGATGAGCTAGACACTGTGTGTTAGTAATGAGATATTGGATGCAGAGTAGTAGAGGGGCAGTGCTTGAGTAGACTAATGGTCCATAGTTGTCAGCAGCAAGCGCTTTTGTGGTGTCATCGCGTACCTTATTGGGGAAACGAGATCTCTGCGTCAATTGAGCAGCGCAGTCGATGGTATTTATCCTGTACTAGCAACAACATCTTGAAGCAATTGAACACTCTCCACGCCGTGATGGCCCTGGCATTACCCCATTCGGAGGAAATCTGATCAAACCATCTGATCTAACGCAATGTCTCGCTATTTTTGGGCCTCAAGCTCTCGTCTAAAAATCCCCTCCTGGCCTACCTAGCTCCGTTTCGAAGCGGAGATTGCTCGACATGACCTTGAGTGGGTGCGGCTGAAGTGACTCTTGGTATGTTGGCTTCAGCTTCTGCAAGCCCTGTCACACAATATTGGTTCTAGCCCTCTGGTGGCGTTTTGATCTGCCCAAGTGGGGAGGGGGATCAGCTGAGCCGCATTTTCGATGGCCTTAGGCTCCTTCATAATAATTGTTTGTTGCAGTCGCGTTTTCTCTTTCGGCTTTCCGTTCATGCAACTCTGCTGTTACTTCTTTGTACCAATTTTCTGTATACGTTCGGCTGCAGGAACAGATTCAGAATGCGGTCATCGTCACAGGCTCTCCTCTTTGGAGCTATGCTCCAGGCTACCAATGCAATGGACATTGCTCACGCCGCGCAGAGGAATCACGCACGCGACGTACCAGCAGCGACCGTCACAGCAGCACCAATCGGTATGATTGAAGAACTGAAGCTGCTTGTCGGCCACGACGGACTTCGAGCACGACAAGCAGACTCCTCGACTGAGCCTCTGGTAGTCACTATCGCGCCCGATGAAACATGCGGATACTTGTCTGGGCAAGCAGGTGCTGCAGTCACCTGTGACAATGGTCGCCCGTGTTCATGGGCTCCTGTTAGTAAGAGCGGTATTCTCGCTTGCGGACTCGAGGGCTACCTCACATGTGTCGAATCGAGTAAAGCTGTTGATCCTAGTGAATGCAATGACGTGTGTCAGAGTAACACTTTCTACCTTAAATGGTGAGACACCATTATCCCTATGTCTGATTCATAATGCTAACTAACCTTTCAGTACCGACTCCGACACACCTTTCTGTCGCACGTATGCCTACCCAAGCGGAGTTGCCGACTATCGATGTGCATCCACACCCGTCGAGAATGTTCAATCTGTCGACTTCACGTATGATGGCCAGAAGAACGCCGGCTTCGTCACTACGACACTCAGTGATGGAATCGAATCACAGTCACCAACAGTCACCAGCACTGGTAGTGGCTCTGCTGGCCAGGCAAGCAAGACGGAGACACAAACAGAAACAACGACTACTTCTGATGTTCCTGTACCTACAAAGAAGTCCAAGTCAACACCTGTCGGTGCTATTGTCGGCGGTGTAGTCGGTGGTGTCGCTCTCATTGGCCTCATTGGTCTTGGTGTCGTCTGCCTGCTGCGCAGACGTAAATCCAAGCCTGAACCCGCTCCAGCACCGGCTCAACCAGTCATGGCTCAGCAACAACCTCCTCCTCCCGCGCCTGTGAACCAGAACCCATACCCTCAGCAACAGCAACTGCATTACCAACCAGCTGTACAGCCTTATCCTGACCATAACCCGGCATCTCCTGCACCATCAGATGCTCGTATATCGATGATGAGTGGGCCTATGTCAAGTGTCGGACCAGCGTCCCCCATGGGATGGAATCAACAGCCATCACCCCCGCCGTTTCACACACCTGCGCCGGCTTATGAGATGGCTGGTCCTGAGGCACGTGAGCAGGAGCCGGTCTATGAGATGGGTTCTGAGTCTGTGAAGAAGTGAAAGGATCAACATTAGTTTAGCTATTATATGCATCGCTTGGTAGTTCATTTAGAGTAATCATGATTTGGAATTAATACAGATTTCTCATGAGTTGCATTGATGACCTATTGATGTTTAATCCATGTTGACCATTCCCCAATCAGCAAATATCTTAGATGTGAGACTCAATTCACCACTTGCGATCGGCTTGGACCCTCCAAGGAAGTCATCGTAGTTGTTGTACACCGACACCCTATGCTTGTGATCGGGGACAAGCGACAGCCCATGGGCATCAGTCTTGACGACCAAGGTTCCCTCGTCATTCTCCTCTTGGGGTCTGTAAAATGTCAGCACGAACAACTCCGACGTTAGAAGAAGGAACTTACAGCGGCTGAATTGAGTTCTCATAGACGTCTTCCAGCACAGCAACTACACCCTTGCCAAGCTGCTCATCGCTCAATGCCGGGTTGAGTTTGAGTTTGACGCGATCTCCACTAAGCTGGGCATTGGGCGAAGTTCTCAGCACATGGTCGATATTAGCCTCGGCATTGCTTCCATAGAGATAGAAAGGCATTCTATCAGGGTATTTCTTGTCCAAGTCATCATAAGACATGGATCGCTTGACAACAACTTGGATCTCGGAAAGTTTAAACTTAGCCAGAGGCTCAGCGCCTTCAGCTGGAATGCCGTCGTCCATTCGGAACTCAACATCGCCAGTTGACTCGAGAAGATTGCCGAGTTTCTCAGGCTCCACGTTGGCTATGGTGTAGAACTTGTCTGGGTTCTCTTTTCGCAGCTTCTGGTAGAGTTCCTTGACTTCGCCGGGGAGCTCAGCGGTGATGATGACTTGCCACCGGTGAGCGGCCATGTTGAACATGGGAATGTGGACAAGGTAGATCTTGTCGTGACCTTGGACGACGAAGCCGTGGATGTCTGGCTTCTCTATGTTGCGAGCAAGGACATGCTACTACTATTAGTATAAGTTAGGTTTGGCTCAATCTGGAAAGCTTACCTGCACTTCTTCCTCTGCGATCTTTCTGAAGGAAGTGACCAAACTCTCAAGGAATGGCGAGTCGGTAGGCCAAGGGCTCATCGTCACATTGACCAGGAATGACAAATCACCGTGAGCGGGATGGTCATCGTTGGAGAGCTCGAGGCGCCTCTTGAAGTTGGTCAAACACTTGCCATAAGCCTTTTCACTGAATGACGACGAGGTGAGGAACAGAGGCCGGTCAGAGATAGGCGTCTTGTCATCTTCAATGGTGTAGGAGAGACGGCTGAAGATGCGCTGGTTGAGGTAGTTGGCTTCTCCCTGCATATTGTCAGTATATAACCAAGGCGAGAGTATAAAGTGACTTACGATATCAGTGTTGGGCTTGCCGTTGATGCGGAAGTTGCAAGCAAAAGCGTTGATCATCAAATCACCACCAAGTGTCTCCAAGAGCTCCCAAGTCTCTTCATCCTTGAACAAGTCCTCGTTACTGACTCCAAGGATCTTTGTGCGGATTCGTTCTTTTTCTTTCGCAACATCCTCAGCTGAGCCATCGTTGCGCTCAATGGGTAGTCTGATAAGAGGTACAACGATCAGATCATCTTCTGGCTTGGTCAAAGTAGCCCAGTGACAGTACAGCTATACGAGCGTTAGTATAGGTGCTCTCGGGATTATCAGTGACACAAACCTTGGTGCAAGTGAAGATGGCCTCTCCAAGGAGTCTGCCGTATCCGTCGACCTCAAGCCCAAGGGTCTTGTGCGTCAACCACGTAGCCACTGCTGCAGCTCCAGGCTTGCTTCCCTCAACACCATATACGCCCATACTTCCCTTATCGTCTCCCTGATGGTAGACAATAGGGCTGGTCCATGTGATGAGGTAGCGCATGCGCTGATCACGGTAACAAAGACCACCAGCAGGATAGTTGATGTAACCAGACCTACCGACAACTATTAGACCAAATCTTCTATAGGGCTTGAGAACTTACTTGTGAGGATCAATAGTGATGCTATCAGCAAAAGGCAGAAACTCAAGCTGCTCCCTCGTATAAGGCTGAATGGCCAACTTCGGAACAAACGGCAAGTCTCCACCAGGAATGGGAGCGAACATCCTGCGCTCAATCATAGATGCGAAATATCCTCCCCACGCAGCATCGCAATGAATGGCGAACGATAGACCGCGAGTTTGGAATTCTTCGCGAAGCTCAACAACTTGGCGAAGGGGATCGCAGGCACCATGTTCAGTTGATCCGATGATGACGACACCGCCGAAGACGGGTGTGTACTGAGATTCATCGTCACCTTCGATGCACGACTCGAGATGGGCGCGGAGGCTGGAGATGTCCATGCGGGCTTCTTCATCAACGGCGATATCAACAAAGTTATCAGAGCCAAGACCAGAAATGGCTGCAACTTCATTAGCAGGGCTCCTGTAATGGGACAATTGAGATCACTCACCTCCGCCTTTAGGCCAAGAGTAATGCTTCGTAGCACTAACAAAGAACTTGGCAGGCTTGGTGATGCCAAACTTCTGATCAACATATTCCTTCCCGACAGTCTGAATAAGGTAACCCTTCAGAGCAGTCTGTAAGAATGTAGCAGAAATGGCATATTCGCTAGTCAAGCGCGTTGGGATCTGGAGAATGGCGGTGGGCTTCAGGTTGAGAAGCTCCCAGGTTGACAGCTCAGTGAAGGGCTTTTCGTCACCTTTGCAGGTAGTAACCTTAAAGGGCGGCTCAATGCTGGTAAGGAAGTTGAGTGGTGCGCCTTCGGCCATGGCGAGTTTGAGGGATAGTGGGTAAAACTTGAGGTTTCGAACTAAGTCATCGGTCAGACAAGCAAAATTTCGATGGGTGGAATCATAGACTTACTGGCCCAGATGGCTTCGAGATTGGCGACCGAGCCATCCTGTAAGGTTGTTAGGCATCATCATGACACAGAAAGAATTCACTGACGCAAGTAATATGGCCCCATGGCTCAACATCTGAGTCTTCGCCACCAACACCATAGCCATAGCCCAACATGCGACAAAGATCTTGCCCGACTTGACGCTCCACGCCAGTAGTGTAGGGACTAGCCTCTGTCGCAACATTGTTAGGGTTATACATCATAGCCGCCATATCTAAACACCGCCTCATCAGTAATGTTCATCAGCGCATCAACTCTACTTACATCCTATGATACTAGGCATAGCAGTATCCATGTTCATATGAGCATTATACCGTGGCGACCAGAATGGAATCGAGTTAGTCGACAGCTTCTTGGAGATATCCTTGACATCTTCACGGAGTTGAGCGATACTACCTTGGAACTCCTCGGTCTTGATCATGTCTTGGGTGATGAAAGCTGGATCATCTTTGTAAAGATTCTCTCGCGTGTCCTTCTGTTCATTCAAGACATAACTGAAGAATTCACTGAGAAGCTCGAAGTTCTCGGCGCGAGGGCCGAGGAAGTATGAGCCGACGCGGGCATGTTGACGGCGCTCATGCTCGATCTGCTCGTCAGAAACCATTGTGTTTATGTTGAAGTAGTGATAGAGATATCAAACAGTATGGGGATCTTGGGGGCGGGCATAAGGATTGGGAAGACGCGCTATTCTTATATCACAAATACCTACTACCAAAAATCCATCTCAGCAGCACCGTGAGGGTTGATGAACTTAACCCCAGCTGAAAGTCCAACAAATTCGTATACTGAGCCTATCCATTCTCTTCGAATTGAGGGGTCTCGCAGACTTCCCCTCCATCGTCGTCACAAAGGCCAGTCTAGAACAGTGATGAGTGATGCATCCGAGACATGGCCGTCACGGCGAATGTTTAAAAGCCTATAGTTTCATGCACGGAACAAATATATGCACTCTCATATGTGCTAACTTTTGAATGGGGAAAGGTGAGCTTGCGCTATTGATGCTTCAGCTGGGACTTGTTAGCGGCGGTAACCCCATTGAGGATCGGGGAAAGGACCCTACTGCCCCATGACCCACGAAATATGGCAAATCGTATCGCAGAGCCCACGTTTCAAAGCACATGCCTATATCCTCATGATTTGTAGCTTTGTAAAATGCTTTATTGCTTTTATCGGCGTTGTCTTATCTTCTGGTACCCCGCATCTTGGTGATCATTTAGGACACAGCGTGTCTTACATCCCCACTTTGAGGCGACGATAACGCGTACACGTCGTGAACAAATTGATTACTGATTGGTGATGCCAATCATTTTTCCTCCTGCTTTAGCCAGACATTTTCAGCCATTGCCATGGCAGCTCGTCCAGCCAGATCCCGAACCTCTAGCGATAAATCCTCATTCCGAGACTCAGCCTCAAACCGTCTCCGTGCAAATTCCCTGCGTGCAGTCTCCCATCTCGCCCGACCTTTATTCTTCTTCCGTGATCTATTCCAAGGCAACTCATTATCTCTCAACTCCAAAATCCTATCCACCACCTCAATATCCCTCTCATCTCTCGTATGCGGATACCTAGCATAAACCTCCTTCCCAGCAATGATAGTCCATAGCGCAGCGCAAGTAACGTAGTGACTGAGAATCTCATTATTTGGCGGTGGTGATACACGGCGATACCATGGCGTCGGGGCTTTTTCTAGCGCGTCAACAGCACATATTTCTCCTTGGACGTGTATGTTTGCTACTCCTCTGGCAGTTAGTCGAGCGTAGAAGGCGTTCAGGTTCTGCTCTGCTTGTTGCTCTGGCCATGACCAACCAGCCCCGCATCCACAAGAGTCGTTTCTGACTTCGGCGATTGAGGCGCCCAGAATAATCAGGTCGCTCCAAACAGTGCCCAGTTGCCAGACCCAATCTCTCTTGAGGGGAATCGTCATTGGTACTGGTTCCGGTGGATTGGGTCGAGCTTTGAGTGCTCTGATCAGATCCACCAGCTTCTCCTGTCGAGCTTCGTCGGTGAAGGGGATTTTCTTTGCTGTGTGAAGGATAGAGTACCATAGGTTCCAAAGCAGCATTTCAGCGTTTTCAGAGTGGTCTTCCTCATTTTCAGGTTCAGGCCAATCTTGTTCAGGTCCCCAAAGCTCAAGTGCCTTCTCAGGATTATGATACTTTCGCTGTAGCCGAGCGACCCTCTCTTGTCGAAAATATTCTGTGCCAGCGTTTGCAGTTGAGTAGGCCTCATCGATTGGCGTGGCCAGGATATCGACTGTCTCAGTCTTTGAAAGCTCGCCTGACATGTACTGATCGACAATGGTTGTATCAGCGGAAAACCAATTTCGGACCTTGGCTAAGTGGTTAATTTTCGCAGCAAAGTCGAGGGAGTCGTCATCGGCGACTGCTTTCGCGCGGTCATTTTCCTTGGTTTCTCTTTGCATTATTTGTAGTCGTCTCTCGTCTGCTTTTGCCTGGTCTCGCTTTTCTTTGGATGGCCTGTTCTTGGGCATGTTTTCGTGTTAAGATTTGATCCTCGTAGTTCCTTGGAGATGAAGTTGTCGATAAACAATGACTGAAGAAGTTGTCAAGTAATCAGTGGGTAGTGGGTCTGAAGGATCAGTCCCGTGGGTTGCATATTTGCCTCACCGAAGAGTCATTGCCTGCCTAAATTCTTACATCAGCAAGTTCATCCTCAACATGCAACACCGAATACCACATGCTAGTTCGCAACGACATCGGGCAAACCGGCCCTAGATTTGTTATTTGCAGTTGAGACTTGTGGCTGAGAGCTTATATGGCCACATTGAACCTAGCAAACCGGCCATGCAGCTAAGGATAACCACGAGACTAGGTTACGGATCCCAATAGGGGTCTCGTTCTAATTTGTGTTGCACGTTCTGCGATTCCATTGACATTATTCGTTTCTTGCATAATCAAGTCTCTATGTTTCGTTGTTACAGCATCATGATGATGCCTATCTCCAGAATGATTAGGACCTAGAGCTCTAGCTCAGCCTCAAGAGAGTCTATGATGCCACGCTTGCGGTTTTGTATTTCCTTCTTTGAGAGGGGGCCCCATGATTTGGAGTCCTTCGGCACTGAAGTCCTTGTCTTGAAATTTTCGAATCTGACACGATCGCAGATATCCAAGTTGGAAATTATCTCCGGCCAGGGATCTGTCAACTCTTCAAACGAACACTCATGATTATAACGATCACCTTCAGCTCTCCATGATGGTGATTTGAGGTTAGTAGGGAAGTATTGGAGCTGTAAAAAGCTCTTTTCTACAGCGGGCCGTTTTGGAGCTCTCGGGATCTCTAAGCCGAAGGCGAGCATCTGCTTTATTAGCATCCCCAGCATCATGGCGGTACATTCCACGGGACAGTCACCGACGGTATTCCAGAGCGAATCGAGTAGCTCGTAAAGTTCTTCCAGGAACCTTCCCGTGTAAAACTGTCTTCGTTCTTCTAGTGAGTCTCCACCAGTGTCAGTCATGGACCCGGAGCACTTTATTGTTGAAACTTGCCTATAATGATACTAGGCAGTGGCAGGTCCGTCTGTATCGTCCCGGCGGTTGATCTGAGCACGGTTTGAACAACTGAATTGAACAATTCGCTCTTAACAAAGACCCAACTGATGAACAGCCGAGACATATTCGTGTGGTAGTCGGATCTTCCTATCTCGTCCCCCTGTATGGCAGACGCAATCCAGTTTTCCGCAAACATCTCAACAATCTCATGGCACTCGTAGTAGTCAACAAGTATAGCCACCTCGGTCAATAGGCTAAGTTCCATGGTCTTTGGGACGTCTCTATGGTGGCCATGAATGATATCGAGCAAGATAAGCAGCGCTTCCGCGCTACACTCAAATGTTTTGACTTCAAAGCGCCCATTGTCGTTACGAGAGCTCTCTTTGAATGGACCATCGAGCATCGCCGTGAAAACGGGTGACGCAAGCATCAAGTGCGCTGACGAAACCTGATAGCACAGTTCGACACTCTGCCCGTGGTCGTAGAATAGTTTCAGGTTTTTCAGATCATCGAGGTTCTGTATAGAAGATGTGGCGTCCCTGAACTCCTCTGCAGCAGGTTGTTGAAGCTCCTTTTGGTCATCTTGCTCTTCGTCCTCGTCATTCTCCACAGCGGCGGCATCCGAATCAACAGCTCCAGGCAACGATTTCTAGTGGCTTCGAAAATTGGGCTTTCGCAGAATTAAATCGGTGTCTCCTTTGGGAGCGAAGACTAGTAGTGAAGGCTTCATTCCTGTTGATGCGTGAGTGGCTGTCGGCTCGATTAAATGTCAATGGTGAGGATCAAACGCGTCGCGTCTGTGCTTTGCGCATCTCTTATCGCGTATCGGATCTCAATTATGGCACTATCGCTATCGCCTTATCGACTTATCTTATCTCTCACACCAACCCTTTTCTCAAACTTTAGGGTAGCATCAGTCACTGACAATGCATTGCCGCGCCTCGACATTTATAAGAGCTTCTAAAAATGGCAGGTTTAGATGTCAGACCGTGTATAATATCATGTTGTACTAATTCTTATAATAGTATTTAACATTGCACTGGGAAGTATATTCAATGAGATAAAGACAGTAAGCTACAAAAAAAATACACTTGACTAGCCCCCTGTAAGACAAAGGATTTAGCAAACGCACCCTAGAAAATTGCTGTATGGCCAGAAACATTGCAGATACTCTTAATGTATGTGCCACGTGGCATGCGAATTTTTGCCAGTGCTCCGGCATGCCAGATCATCACCATTTCAGCTATGGCTGAGATCAACACGGCGTAAGAATTGTCGTAAGTGGCTTGCATATCCCTCAAACCTACCGTCTTATGTCCTCGTAAGCCAGTGCCTCAATTGGAAACGATTATCACATGTCTTTACCCATTGGAATAATTCCCCTTGTCTGCTTACTGGCGGCTGATTGAACCCGGTACATACTATACTTCAACAATTCGCAGTACTAAAACCGCTTCCTCTTATCCTGCAAATACCCATGCTATGGCGATGCCATTCCCCATCTTGCAAGTTCACCGAACTATCAGAAAACCATCCAGGATGAGGTCAAAGACTAGCGATATCCCGCAGCGACTAGTGGTAAGCTAAAGGCGGTTCAGCTGGCTCTAGTGCCCGGACCGCTATGACAGGTAGCCCAAACGGGACAAGATCACCCTGAAGGGAGCAATAGTCTCAGCTTAGTGACGTTGTATTGAGGCATGATGATAAGAGGAGAAAAGGAAAGAAAACTTGATAATCAATGGGTATTTATACAATTCGGCTGGATTTCATCTTCCCCTGATCAGTTCCTTTCATTTTATTTATTTGCAGTCAGAAATCACAATGGTCTACGTAACCGCTACCAAGCATCCCAAAGGACTCCGTCTCCTTTCCCTCGATGGAGGGGGCGTCCGAGGCATTATGGGCCTTGTCATCCTCAGAGAGCTCATGCTTCGCGTCCAGAAGAAGAAAGGCCTTGACAAGATTCCCCTGCCAGCCGATTATTTTGAACTTGCCGGCGGTACCAGCACAGGCGGTATCATGGGTATCATGCTCTTTCGTCTTCGCATGAGCGTTGATGACACCATTGATGAATATGACAGAATCGCCAAGACGATCTTCAGTCCTAAGATCTACGGCTGGGATATTAGCTGGATCCCTGGTTCGTCATACCTCAACAACAGCAAGGCGTTGGTCCAGGACAGCAGATTTGATGCTGGGTCTATGAGCAAGGCTATCGACGAGGTTGTTGAGAAGTATGGTCTCGATGAGAACGATAAGAAGCTCAAAGGAAACGCTCCTCTTCAGCATGATGGAGGTGCACGAATGTGAGTATCTGGTCAAACCAAATGACTGATAAGTTGCTGACATAAGAAAGGTTCTGCTGTACTACTGCTCAGAACAGAGCTGAGTCCATGTTGATACGGACCTACAAGGACAAGACTATCTACACCAAATCCAAGGTCAACGATGCACTTCTTAAGCATGGCGACAAGCTCACTATCAGCATTGCAGCACGCGCAACATCTGCTGCCCCAACCTTCTTCCCCGAAGTCAAGTTTCCCGAGGATAAGCCTGAATTGGTATTCTGGGACGGTGGCCTTCTTAACAACAACCCCATTGACCAGCTCTGGTACACACGCTTTGAGCTCGTTGACCCCAAAGACCCGTCACCCCCAATCTCATGCGTTATCAGCCTCGGTACTGGCTACGTCAGCCCAGGAAAGGCAAAGCAGTCTTGGATCAAGGTTGTTGGAGTAGCGTCCAAGGTCATGGACTTTGCTACCAACACCAATGCTAAGGGCAAGGACTTTTCACGACACATGACGCATCTGAACGAGAGAGATGAGCACAAGGACACCAAGTATATTCGTTTTAATCCCTTCTTGAAGGAGGAGATTGGCCTTGATGAGTACCTGAGGATGGATGACCTCAAGGTGATTGCGCAGAAGTTCATGGATGATCCTAACCCTACAAACCAGTTTTGGATTAACCAAGCTGTGGATGCTATTTGCGCATGAGATAGAATTAAATGGGATGAACAAAAGGACCTTTGTGCTTTGAATAATCTGGCATCGATAAGCTGTTATTTCCGCGAAGTGAAGTACTATTAGAGCATATGTAGCACGCGTGCATTGACTTCACCATTCTGTGAGATTCACATTCCTGGAGGATCACATACGTAAAGTAATTAACATCTTGAGTGGACTAAAAGTGTATATATAACGAGATATTGCACTCCTGAGTTATTCAGATGTATCTTGCCTTTTTGACATATTGATAGCCAATAAACATGACAAGAACAATCTTCTGATCCCCTCATCACATCTGTTCCTTCAAATATCTTCTCTTAATATCTCTGCACATTCCTCAATCATCTTTTGCGCCCCCGCAAGCGCAATGTACTTCTTGGCCTGCTCCTCCGTGGCACCTATAGCAGTGATATCATCCATCTCAGCAACACCGCCTTCGACGCGCGTCTCAAGAAGCTTCCAGGTCCAGTTACCATCGTCATCCTCCGTCCACTCCGGTAGGCCGTCGCCGACATTAAATCGGTAGTATTTCTTGGCCATGGGCCTTGGAGCAAAGGCATTGATAAGAGAACGGAACAACAGGTTTGTGATCTCGCTGTTGGTCGCAATGCTAGCGACGGACTCAGTGAAGCCTTTGAGATTGCGGACATCTCCGACGGCTTTTGCTGCTGCAATTCCTGTTCCGATGCTCAGAAAGCAGTTGGTAGAGCGAGCTGGACCAAAGACGGAGAGGACCTCGTTCCAGAGCCTATATGTGTCAGTATCCAGTCTCGAATCAGAAGAGCGGAAGACTTACCAACCCATTGGGTTGTTGGCTTGGAGGCCACCATCGAGGAATTTATAGCCGCTAACTTCGAGGGGTGCGAAGTACATCGGCGCAGCTGAAGTTGCCCTCGCGGCCTCCCAGAGCTTGATTCCGGGTAACTCTGACTTCTCAAGCGGGTTCTCGTATGATCGGAACAACACAGGAGCTTGGTTGTTCGCGCCCTCCTGTCGCGTAGCCATGACGAAGCTGTAAGACTTCAGGTTAGTCACCCAATACTGCGATAAGAGAACCGGGATAATACATACACCTTGCAGGTCTTGGCAGATTCCTCATCAAGGAGCAAAACCTGATCAGGATCCTGTCCGAGTTGCTCTTGAACGAGTTGCTTGATACACTTCTCAAGCGCACTAGCATCCCACTTGGAGCCTGACTTGACTAAGCTGACTGTTGTCCAGCGAGAGGTGGGGAAAACGGTTCCCATAAACTTCTTGTACTGCTTCAGAGCATCTTCGATGGTCATCTGAAGGCGCCCAAGCATGATGGCGATGAATCTGAAGACTGTTAGTGAACGATACCGAGTGACTGATAGGCCTTGCGTACCCTCCTGTGCTGGTTCCGCCGATCATGTCGAAGACTTCACAGGGCTTCTTTCCAGGTGCAACCTTTTTCATGATAGCGTCTAGATGCATGAGTGCCGCGACACCTCGAACACCACCGCCATCTATAGAGACTTAGTAATTCATTTATGCGCGGTCCAAGGAGAACCTACCAAGAGAAAGAACACGAAGGGGCTTCTCGCTAGCAGATGTAAGCATTTCAGCGCGGAAAAGCAGATCAGAGGGAGGCGCAGAGATCTGCATCGAGTTTGGCAAGATAGTGGTGTTGACTTCATCAAAGACTTCCTGGATGCTGAGGACCGTTTGTTTGGTCTGTCCATACTGGAGAGCTTTTCTGGGCACTGTGGTGGTTTATGAGTAGGATACCTCAAGTAGACATCTGAATGAACCCACCTGGGGCGCCAATGTCAAGAACGAGATAACCAGTGCGGGCCTTGATCTGCCACGCCTGAAATCGGGCACAGAGGCGGACAGCAATGACATTTCCCTCCTGTGGACGGGTCAGTTAAGTAATTGTGATCAGCGGGAATGCTCTCACCTCTAGAAGTCGGAACATATCATGATCCTTCCCGAACTCGACACCTTCTTCCTGGAATTAAGTCAGCACCTTCAGACGATTGCCTTTTGACTGGTACACTAACCCATCCATAATCATTTGACAGGAAGCGATTCCTGTGGCTCACCCAAACGAGCTGGATTCCATCTTTGACTCGTGGTTCTTCAGAGTACTTGGTCTTGAGGATAGCAATCTCAAACCAAGTCCAGTTACCAGCAAGAGGATCATCACAGGAGCCTTGATCACGAGACTTGGCGACCAGTTTCATGCAATGGATCCTTTGGATGGTGTCGGTATCTAATGGCTACACATCAGTTAGCTACTGTCACCAAGAGATAGTACAAAGGATCTGGGATCTCACCCGAGTATGGAACCAGATCTTGTTAACAATGTCTGGGCCCTCGGCTGTGAGCTCTTTCTTTTTATGGCATGGGATCGTGTAAGTGCCCTCTGTGAAGTCACTGGTATCATTGGGGAGAACAGGAAGTTCTTCAAGTTCAGAGGCGGTCAGCATGTTGGTAGATGTCGAAATAGTGTTGAGCTTGAGTATTTTTTTTTTTTTTTTTGAGAATGAGCAGATGAGAGCAGTGAATGGGTTAAGCTTGATTTTATACCAGTAGCTGGTGCTCTCGGTGGGAACGGGAGACAAGTGACCGATAATGTAGCCAAGCCAATATCACATCTTCCACTTCTGAGTCTATTCCCTATCTTGACCCGCATTTGTGGCGAGCTGGAATAACAACTATTGATATGTGCATTCAGCTCCTGCATGAACAGACGCTAAACAATCTGGGTCGGTTGCAAGCGAAGGCCTAGAATGAACTTAGACTAGTGATGTCTTCGTCCCTGGTCCTGAAGACAACATGCGGACTCTTTGTTAATCGCATCATGAAGCGTTTAGAAAACTCAATTTCAGAAGATAACTATCTAATACTGGTGCTGTTGATACACTGATAAAAACGACCAGTTCTCAAAGTCCCCAATCGATCCGAGGAGAGTCTCTTGTGGAGTATCATTTCTTTCTTGGCAAAGATTAGGCGAGCTCTTAGACGAGGACGCTTGTGTTCTGGACCACCTCAGCCTACTGCAGAGCCCTGTAAATATTGTCTACAGTGGGGTAAACTCGGCTGCTTTCAGGTCGCAAGAGTAAAAAAGGCCTCATGCCGAGATTCAATAGTGAATTTTGTCCTGCCGGATAGCACTACGATTTCATATCGAACCACTTGGGTTTTCAAAGGTCTCGCTTTAAGATGGGTAATTGGTGATATGATATGAGCTTACTCATGGCTTTTACAAAAAAATCCCCGAAGGTCATTCGTTATGGGCTATAACAGATACAAACATTGGGTTCCATCGTAACGGAACTACTTGGCCATCAAACGTCCATTCCCTAAGATGTCTCCTGGAGACCCAAGGTCTCCAAAGTAAGCTCCCAGGTTCTGTTCTCCTTCTCCGGATCATAGATATAATCCTTATACCCCATCGCACCGGGGATCAACGGCTGCGGCTTGGATGGTCGACAGTCCTCAAGATATTTCCCGCCCTTTCCCTCCCACTCCTTACCAATTGCGGCCAGAACCGTAGTCGTAGCACCTTGCTCGGGACTTTTCATGAAATTGATCGTCGATGGGTTCTCCTTCATGTCCTTGTGCACTGCCTCTGGGAGATGCTTCTGTAGGTTTGATGCGATTCCACCAGGCATGACGCTGGTAGCATGGATACCCTTTGTGCCGTAAACACGGTCGACGTAGTTAGACATGTAGATCTGGGCGAGCTTACTCTGACCGTAGGCTTTGAAGGGATTGTATGAGTCGGGGGCTTTGAGCTGGAAGTCGTCGTAGATGATCTCTGAAGCGTGGTGGCCTGATGAAGAGACGTTGACGAGGCGGGAGTTGAACTCGGGGCTGGATCCTTGGAGGAGGGCATCTTTAAAGAGCCAGAAGAGGAGGAAGTGGCCGAGATAGTTAGTCGCTAGTTGTTGTTCGAAACCATCCTTTGTTTCGATGCGGGTAGGCGTTGCCATGATAGCGGCATTATTGATGAGGACATTGAGTGTAGGCGACTTGTCTAGAAACTCAGCCGCGCATGCCCGGACTGAAGACATGTCGGATGTATCAAGGCGTATCAAATCGACTTGACCAGGCTTCAAGAAAGAGGAGCACGCAGCTTTGCCCTTTTCTAGATCGCGCACAGCGAGAAAAACACGGGCGCCGGTCGCAGCAATAGCACGGCCGACCTCAACGCCAATCCCCGCAGAGGTACCAGTGATCAGAAACACCTTTTCTGTCAAAGCGCCCTCAAGACCCTCATCGCGCACGATTTGAAGGGCTGTTGGGCGAGCATCGCCAGGGCCAGGGGTGTTCTTGTGAGCGTCTGCGTAGCGGGACATGATTTGTAAGCTGGAGATAAAATGACGGCGGTTGGATGATGAGATTGAAGTAATTCCACAAACTTTTCTTAACATTGAAAGATTGTATTGCGGAGAGAATGAAGTTGCCTGTACCCCATTAATTCACCGAAGTTATAGTCTAAGCGTCATGCCAAGCGGCCTTGGTCCGGATTTACAGGTGCTAACTCCGTTTGACTTTCAGTGCAACATGGAATCGCAGAAAGAGGCAGTAGCAGTAATACATATGTTCAACGTATTGGAGATGATCAATTGTTGGAGAGTAGAGTCTGGTCAATGAGATGGCTTATAGAAAATTGAGTGGGTAACGATGAGTCCATAACAGAAGCCAATTCCTTCAACGAGACAGAATTGCATCTCTTCCCTATCATATCAGAGTCAACCCGCTGTTTATAGTACTCGTGCACGATCCTGAAATTTTGCTGGCGACTTAAGCCATCATCCATCCAGATTGATCAAACAGCCTTGCTCGTGGATGGCCCAAAGCCGCTGCACAGGTCAAGTCGACAGTAAGACAGAAGAATAAAGCTTGAGCATCTAGTGGCGGTGCCCAGCCAGGGTGTTCTGTTGGAATTATATGCTGAATGTGTACTTCTTGGTTTCCAAGATCGGAAACTTGACTCCTTGTAAAGGTCAGAGGATGTCATGGAAGTGTCTCCAGCTCGGTCCTTCAACTGCGAAAATACCATTTCCCAGTAACGGTCGAAACGTGTTGCTCCGTCTCCCGCCCCAGCCATAGTCTTTGAATAGCGTCAAGAGTAGATCATAGATGTTTCTTTGATCATTCATAGTTCCCAAGAGTGTAGTGCTCAAATGCTCCAGCATGTCTCATCTTCCCATATCGCTTCACTGTTATCTCAGGAAAATCCTTCTCCGTATCTGCCCTGATAGCATGAAAGAAGAATTCGATGGGGAAGGGATATTTGCTGGGCACGCGCGAAGCACGCTGACAGTTTTGGGCTTTACAATTGGCGTTGTACTGGACATATGACCAGCAGGAGTTGGCAATACTGAAGGCTATGCAGAACCCAGCGGCCCAGAGAGCGAGGACGAGGAGGGAGTTCATGTTTGATGCTGGTGATTGAATACAGGCTTTGGTAATCGCTGTCTAGTGACTTCATTATGGCTGTGCTAGTTGATGAAGTGAAAGCTCTTGTACGACCAATTCAATTGTTTTTATTCTATACTCGGACCTTTCGTCTTATTATGCCAACTGAACTGAGAGAGACTGTTGTTGATCAATCGGGTAATGTTCCATTGAGCGATTCACGGAGTGATACCACGTTAGGAGATGTGGTTCGGGGCTGCATCATGCACCAGAGCCAGCCCGATTGGCTATCCAGGACTTGATTTGATGTAAGCGTGGAACCCGCTGACGGAGAAGCTCACGCACAAAATAATTGTGAATGTGATTGAGCTTATCGAGCCTTACCCCACTCGAAATCGTGTAACTGCAGAACCAATACCAATCTTTTACTCATGAACTCATCTCCAATAGACATCAGTCAAGACCTTGTACACGCCTTGCCCGTCGCGTAGCTCCCACCACAACAGTAGGATGTCAAATTCCCACGCGAACGACAATTTGAAGCTCAAACTTACTATCAATTAGCTTCTTCTTGGTCGGGGACTATACACGCTCTATATCCATATAACCCATCAATACCACAAAATCCCGCCCCATCCCTCGTCTAGCAGCATGGTTCAACATCCCCTTCAGCCTCACATTTATCAGCGGCCGCCAGGTCTATTAGAGCCATCTCGCGCATTTGGACGGGCTGCTACCTTTTTCGCTACGCTTCTGAGTCATGAAGCTCTGGTTATTGGTCATGTCGGCTTGTTTCCTAATCCGGCACTTCCCCGAAACCTCAAGTTGCACCGCATTAGACACGATAATCAGTGGGGGCTGAAACACTCAAAATAAATTATCAGATGACAATTTAGTGTAGGCAATGTAAATTCCTATTTGAGTATCAGCGGGATTCTGAAGGAGTAGTCAGAGGCTTAGAAGCTGACAGTTCAGAAAGTGGTGCCTCAACAGGAAGTATAAAACACTAGAGGCATCTTCTCCACCAGCATCATTGATCACGGCTCAGAAAAGAAACTGTCACCATGTCGCTTGTGTTAACTCCGATGAAAATTGAAGCCTGGCTTCGACTCAACCGCCAGTCGCCCACAGGACTGTTGGCCCTGTATGGTAGCAGCGTTCTAGGCGTACTGGTACGTCAAATAGTACTCATCAGTTCAGAAGACCAAGTAAACTAACCCACGATAGCTCACCTTATATTGGACCGGTCTCGTAATCTACCATATCTACTTCTACTCACTGGCCTCCTACCTCGGCCCCCTCCTGGCAACATCTACCCCAGTGCGTGCTTTGCTCCTCGTGATGTACCTAGAGGCTATTGCTATCCATTCCGGGAAGATATGGAGAATTTTTCGATCAACACGCGGCCGCATCCATTTCGCCATTGATGAAGGGCACAAGAAATATGGTGGCTTATAACCCAGTGTACTCAGCTACTGCACCTGAAGGGGCCTGTCTTCAAGTCAACCTCTCCCCATCTCTCACAGAACGGAAGCATATTTATGGCCACGCTGCTGGGAAGAAACAGAACGGCGCGGGACTTAGCAGATTGTGTATTGGGAGTGAACGAGATCCGCAGAACCATAGGAAGTTGAAGTAGAGCCTTACTACGGCCTTTTTTTGATAAAGCCTTGCAGGTTGTTGCAAGTGCTGTTGATATGTTTGCTGATAAGATTGGCAAGCTCGGCTGGCCCAAGTTCAATATGACTAAGTGATATGGGTATGAAATGCTCCGAGAGATGGCATTTTAAGATCGTTTCAGGTGCATCAGGAGCCTCTGCGTAACAGCTTCGGTTCCCTAAGGCTGTCGTCAGCGAGGGAACTCGTATCTATTCCACTCGCATCTCAAGGCTTCTTAAGGATCTTTCCTTAAACCGACATCGATAACCATTGGGCTCCTCAGGGACTAAGTAAAATTGCGCCAGATATCTGACGCTGGCCGGCTAACGGGGCATACGGACCGAGGTCTACTCGAGTGCTTGCATGTTTACTCATAATGAGAAACACTTTTCGGATCCTTACCAATTTGATCTCAAGTGACGCTTGCTCCGGGTAGTCACGTTGGGGGCCAGAGGTTGTCTTGGAACCGAAGTATGTGCACCGGTCTTTGACAGTGATTTACAGTCTGCAGACTACTGTTTTCGCAGCTTTGCAACGATGGAAGTGTACCAAGTCTTTACCAAAATGGTGTTAAACTATAACTGAGCCGGGTAATGCAGATATTGACTGGTTGGGTGAATGCCGCTGTCATATCACGTGGTGAAAGCCGGATCTGCTTGTTCGATTTCGGGAGGGGTCCGACTGGCACGGGAGATAGCAAAATTAGCAAGTAGGGAGAGGCATAGTAACACTGAATGTATCAATCTGGGTCTAATGCTCGCTGTATGTAGAATGACTATACGAGAATCATTGTAGGTTCCCTTGTCAGGTCATAAAAGGCAATGCTGCGCGCGAAGATTTAGACTTCCCTTCTTCGAATAACCGAAAAACTTCCGAACATGAGATTCTGGAGCACAAAAAGGACTACCTTCCCGCACCATTCTTGATAAATAGTTTGTAGTCTATCTACATTGCTGTCTTTTCCGGTCTCGGGTTCTTTCTATCCAGCTTGTCTATGGCTCATCAACAGCCTTAAATAACGCCTCTCTAATCCTCCCCAAAAGTGTAATGACCTGCTGCTTCGCACTCTTTAGCATTATGAGCTGAGCATGTCTTCCTTCAACAGCCGGGCTCTTCTCAATATCATCCAACAGCGCCTTGATCTTTCGCAGCTGCACCACCGCAAGGAGCTGCAACATACTCCCCCATTCTTCAGTTTGGTCTACCTCGTATTCACCCACTCGCAACTGCTGCTCTGGATCAGCGCCCTCCCTTGTGTACCAGAGTATCTTCTTGTTGAGCATGATAAGCTTATCGCAAATCATGGTAAGAAACAACATGGCATCTGGGTCGGCGTAGCAGCTCTTGCAGCGGACTACCTGGGTGCACTGGATACATGATTGCTTCTGGAAAGACAGCGCAACGTCGGCTTTGCAGGGCCTCATGTCGTGCATGCGAGTTTCCAGCTCCTCGAGCAGTGACTTCATGACTTTGAGACACCGGCCGGCACAGGTACTGTTGCTGACATTGATGGGATGGCTGAGCAAGCGTGTAGCTGTCGTGGCTGTTGCTGGGCGAGAATCCAAGAAACTGAAAGTTTCGGGCTGTGTGCTGCGCGGTGAAGGAATACCAGGTATACTATATGGTGACCAGTGAAAATCTGGCAAGGAATTGGACTCTGGCACTAATTTCGCAAAGAGAAAACTTAGTGACTTGCCATTTATCGTGAGAGAGAAAGGAACTTACAGTCAAAAGTGGAGGGGTCCAGATCAAAGAATACGAATTCATCTCCCGAAGTGTTGCTGCTCATGGCCGCATCTTCTAGCAGCGTTGCATCCATCGCATGCGAGACATCGTTCGACAAGGGATCAACAGAAGAATTGCTACCGTTCTCATCACTGCTAGTCCCTCCCTGCACCGAAACGCTAGGGGAGTTTCTGTTGGTGACCACAACAGTGTTCTGCATAGTATCCGATTCGGACTGCTGCTCAGGCGACGGTGTTTGTGCGGCAGCGTCATTCTGTCGGGCCGTCCGCTTGCGGTCTTTGCGCCGCACGTTGCTTCCGAATAGCTGAGTGTAAGTACACTCTGTAGAACACGCCTTGCAGCGCTCGCAGCCCGTCTTGCGCCCCGTGCAGCGGAGCTTCTTCTGGCGGCACTGGTCGCACGCCGTGTGCTGTAGGACGTTGTTACCCAGGGCACTGAATGCGGCGCCGTCTGCCCGCTCGACAAAGGTGGGCCCTGCGTTTGCGGAGTGGTTGAACTGAAGAGTGCCAAACATGTTGGATATGTGACCCTTTCTATATAAGATGGGCCTCCCCGCGCGTATGAGCTACTAAGCTGCGCTGCTTAAAATGGCGAGGATTGACGACACGAGTCAGGCTGCAGCTGCCAACTTCGGCCAATTATTGGTCTGTATATATAAGCTGTATGAGTCTCGGCAGGTTCCGAGTGGTAGTATGCCAACAGCTTCTTCACTTTAGCCGCAGATTGGAGATTCGCTGCGACTAGAGATTTGCTGGGGGTGATATTCTCCTTCAGGGTTGTCTAATCCTCTTTTAACATCAGAAAGGTCTCGAATGCCGCTCCACGACACATGCAGGCGAGTTCGGTGGAATAGCTAGCTGTCAAAGCATTTTGGGGGCGCTGCGTCAGCCTGCATTCTCACCTCATCCTTGACCCCCCCCTCGGCGTTCAAACTGCCGGGTGCACAGGACTAGTTCTCCCCACAGGGTGCACGCCATTCATTACCTAATATAATATTGGCTTTTTTTACTATACTTTACAGCCACTGTGCCACTTGTTCTGCTGAGAGATGCGCCTACGTACAGGCTGCATCTTAGTGGCTTCCGACAATCAACAAAAAGCCGACCGTGCATAATCATAAGCCGTTTTAAGGCCAGCTTACTGCACAGAGTTGAGTCAGCCCTTTGGAGCCTCTCCAGCGAAGCCTATCCGTCAATGGCCGGTTTCTGATGTTCACGTTTTTCGTTGTTTACCGGCAAACATTACGATGTTCCTAGAGATGAAGAATCAATCCACGTCAGCATTTCATTTTGATCGAACCTCACCTAAGAGTAACATACTCTAACAGAGACTTCCAGCCCTAGTCTAAATGGCAATCTGCATTTGGTATGACAAAGTCCCTTATACAGCGAGATATGTACAACCTTACTAATGAAGTGCTGTATGCTGGCCAATTCCTATCCCTCCTATCACTCGGCCAAGCCGGGGATGGCCTCGAATACATCTACTCCACCTGTTACCCTTGCTAAGCACGAAGGACCCAGTGTGCATATAAGCATCTCCAGCCGCAGTGTTTCTCAGCGGGTAATTATCCCACGCTCCGGTACCGATACACAGTCTGGGGTCCTTCCAAAAGCGTAGCTATCAGTAACAAGCTCTCTTGGCGGACAACGTCCGCGAACGGTTGCTTATGTGACTGCGTAAGAGTCACAGTGTAACTTACTTTGCAGCTGCATATGCATATGCAATGGTGGAGGGATGTTTCCAGGATAAGAGAAGTCGATGTTTTTGCACAGTAATTCAGCTGAAAGTTGCGATTCTTATGCCTCAAAGCGAAATGGGGTCGCTGCTAGGGCTACAGGTGGCAATTTTCGTATCTCGTATGATGTTTCGAGGCGTCATGGTCAAGATACGAAGCGGCTGAACGTTGCATTGGAATATTGTCATGGCTAGCGCGCTCTTACTTATTTAAACCTTGTTTTATTACAGCCTCGAAGATGACTTCATGACTTTTTGAGCAGTGAGATGGCGCAAGTCGTTATCTCCCTCAAAATCACGCAAATGACGGCAACTAGGCATGTTAGTGTTCACAGACTACCTATTAATATCTACCGAGGCTCACGGCATCTGACTCAGATGAACCGGACTATTATCCCGCCTCTATTATAGAATCTTATGTGGGGAACTTTGATACCGTAAGCCTGATTAATGTGTCTCCGGGAAACAGCCCCGGAGAATAAGAAGCCATGAACTTGAGATATCTGTGATTTCAAAGACGACAGCAAGCTGCTTGCGTAGTGACATCCGTTCTGGGACGGTAGCCCCGCTGCGGAAAAGCTCGGCGATCTCGTAAGCTCACGTGTAACCCCCAACGATGCAATGGCCGTGTAGAGTCAAAATGGAGTGTCAGAAGATACTGACAGATTAGGTAGGTAGGAAGTCAGAGTTCCAAGCGGGGCGATAACGCAAGCAATAGACCCTTATTCACACAGAAGATACATTCAAGTAAGTCCTACGGCGGCCGCTTACGTATACGCGCAAGCAGAAGGATTCTGGCTCCATCGACAACGCAACGGGCCGTTCCTCGTGGGAGGGAATTATTCCGGATAATGATCTTCTGTTCCGGCGAGCAAGTCGGGTCAATCCCCGACCGACGTCTGCCTTTGCGGAGTAAGCGCTAGGTTTGTGGTTGCAATCTTGCGGGCATTTCTTACTCTGATGCTGTGATATCAGTGGTCCGGATAGGGAATGTTGATTCGAGAGAACGTAATTGAAGCCCTGTGTGAGGGGAACGTATTATTTATAGAAGAGGTCACTCTGCTGTCCATATCAGGCAATTGTCCGTCTCAGTACATTTCTAGAAATACAGTCAAGGAATGACATCTATAAATGAGAAGTTTTATTATATAGTATCGTAACTTACAGCCAATCATTTATCTCAAGCGACAACTCTCATCAAGACTCTTATCTCTTCAAATCCACGCATCAACATTGCACCTGCCGGAGTTGGTCTGGTAGGTCTCGCGCCCATCGACGTTCTAGAACCTGCCTGCAGACCGGGGTGTTCTCCCCACACACGAGACCCCTCCTTGAATGGCCACGGTACAATAACGTGACTGTGTGTAACTCATCTATCGACTCAGCCCACTAGTCAATCGAGGTACACAAACTCCCCGTCACTGTCAAGGCGCACGGCAACCCGGAAGCCCTAGCCAATGAATCCAATGACGGTCTCAGGGTCGCCTCTCTCAATGTTGTCAGGTACTTCATGCTTCCCCAACCTGCATTGCAGGATGGGAACAAGGTCATCATTGAGTGGCCAGTGGGCGCCACGTTGACGGAGAGAGAAGAGGTAACGGCTCTAGCTACTAGCAAAGGCGTCAAGACTGATGTTGGCCTTCAAGGCCGAGCTGAGCCTCTTATCATCAAGGTCAGGGAGCTTATAGATGGGGGGACCATTGGCGGGGTTGCTGGCTCTGTTGTGATAGGCTGCACCCTCCAGTTTCGGCCGCAGGCGGATTCCAATAGAGGCCATCTCCGCACCGGAGCGAAATGCTAAGTTCAGATGTTTGGACATACAATCATTATGACTTCCTGGCAATGAATGAATACCTGATAACACCATGACCATGACATTATTAGCCACCAACAACGGGACATCCCAAAATTCGATGGAGAAGTTGCCATCATTACTGGTAATTGTAAACATAAATTTTGTCTCATAATACTTACAACTTACCTTTCATTCTACAGGCGCTGCTTCAGGGATTGGAATGATATGATAGCAGTCAGACTTATAGTCGCATTGATCTCGCCATGTCCAAAGCTGGTGTATCTGAACAATACAACGACTTTTCAGATAAATTCCATATGTGGAGAAATTTGGTTGAACCTCTTTGGCGTCATTGATGTCAACTTCCGGGCTGCTGTAATGTTGTGAAACTGGCAGTCAGTCAGATGCGAAAGCAGAGACAAACCGTCGATAGAGCAACGGGACTTATCGTCATCTCCCGTAGTGCAACGGCTCATGCACCGCAGCATGATATACCAGTGTATTGCGTCTCTGAACTTGCTGTAATTCCACATCCTCCGTTGGCTACAACCGAAAACTAACAAAGAACAGGCCGCTGGACTGATGCGCAGTCTTCATTTCAGTTCTATCATGGACGATTTCACCATTAACGCTGTCACACCGGCAGATACCATCACGAAGTTCCTTCCCCAGCATATAGCGAGGTCGCTCATGGCTACTGGTCCTCCTGCCAGTTCGACCGAGTCTGTGGATCTAGCCTTGATCTACTCTGCGACGGCTGACCAGAACAGACGCGTTGAAGACTATGGCAAAGACACTCCAGCTACCAGCGGCAAGGGCAGGTGAACCATTCAAACAATGGCCACCTTGCGAGGTCGGGATACTGAGTTGGAGGAGCAGTATGCTGAGCTTAGGCGATCTTGGCTTAGGTGGGAGAATACAACTCTTATGAGAGGCCAGGGGGCAGTTATCGACTCCAGACAGTTTTATTGTAGACTTTCCGTATAATAACTACTGACGATGAACCTCCCTACCCGAGTGTAATAGCTGTACAGGTATGACTACCATATAGATTCCATACGCGCACGACTTCGATCATCACTCGAGATTCTCGGTGTCCAGTCGCCAATATCCCTGCTCGTTTATAAAATCCACAATCGCCTCTAAATCCGTCGGCGAGACAATTCGCTGCACCCATCCACTTTCACCATTATATATATAGTACTGCTCGTTGATCTCGATCACAAAAATGACCTCATTGCTGTTGTACGGGGTCCTGAAGAGCGGCTTGACCTCTCCTTCAATGCCGTAGGGGGCGACCAGATCAGCGACCTCTCCATCTTCGCCCCATTCACTATCACCGCCAAAATATTCGTAGTTGACGGTCCAGCCGGTGGGGGGTTTGACCTGCGAACGTTAACTCTGAAGGTACAGGACAGGGTCTTGGAGTGCGTACATCAGTGTTTGTGACGACTTTGCCGTTGACGACTTTTGTTAGAGAGCTCATTTTGTATGCAATTGAGGATGCCCGAGGTAGGAAACAAGATAGTTTGAATATATGAAAGTCGAACAATTGACTAGGACGCCTGGTGGTGGAAATGCGCTGAATAAATACCCATCCCTCGAGATAGCGAAGGGGTACTGACGTCAGCGATGAAGTGGTTCGCTCTTCGGCTGAGAGTCTAGCACGGCGCACGGCCAGCAAGCTCATGGCTGATCTTGCTGATCTAAGTGATCTGTCTCTTTGAGCCCAGCAAACACATAACTATGGATCAAATGACGTGATTGGTAGCCAACCAATTCTCTAGGATTAGCTGAGTGCGTTGCTATGAGGCCTGTCTCACAATTTAGCTTCGGCCCATAAGGTGTATTGGTCTCAAAGAGATTGCCCTGCCTGCCATATATTCCCAGGAAATTCATCACGGCTAGCCTCCACGCCAGTTGTCATATGTTAGGTAAGTTATCTGATTAGATTAGAGTAAGTAGAGGGGCCCCATTAGAAATCGGTAAAGGCTGTTTTAGCCTTCTTGATGATCTGAGCTCTGAATGGAGTGGCGTTCTGATGAGGCTTGCAGTAGCTTGTAAAAACTCAAGCTAGCCGTGATGAATTTCATGAAAATATTTGGTTGTTCACTAACTCCAAAACTATCTACCTTTCAAATGAAGAATGTGTCACAGAAGATCATCACAAAACAGGAGTTCAAGCTAATGCTGTGATTGCAGGGAAATCTCGGAATGTCGACGAAAAGACAGAAGCAGTGCAACAAGCAAAGAAAATGAGACATGACGCCATGTCCAAAGTCCCCTCACGCTTATGCCTCCCTTGCTGACAGGTCCACTTCGTGGCTGGCTGAGTACAGTACAGTTCCATCACAACAGCTCGAGTCAAACGCGTCCAGCCAACCATACGGCCCGGAACGGCACGGCACGGCGCACGGTGCGCTCTGAATAACGCTCCCAAAAGAGTTTGTCAGGCGGCTTGACCTGAAGATAGCTTCAACCCCCTGTAACGCTAGACCAGATTCTCTAGCCAAGGTATTTCAGCTCAGTACTAAAAGAAGTGGCGCATCCCCCGCACCCGTTGAGGAACCTCAAGGCAACGCCATTCTGCTAGGAATACGATAGTTTCACAAAGTATTGATTCTCGGCGCGTAATGATTGGCGCGATGAGTGTTGAGTTGGACAACGGCTGAACAAAGTGGCTTGTCACGTACAGGAAGGGGATGTTTGAGGAGACAAGAGAGTTGTCGTGGAGAGACTGAAAAAGCGAGTCGCCCATGGTTCCAGCGTTCCTTTAGACTCGTCGTTCTAGCTCTGCAATTGATGCTTTGTTACTGAGTCAATTGACAAGAATACACCATATTATTATCAAGATATCGTCATTAAATTGAGTCAAGATGTGGATTACAGACGCCTGCAAGGCTGTCGTCTTGTCCTTTGTGGCGGTATTCCACTACCCGTCCGTCTCAGACGAGGGGCCTCATCAAGATGTCATGACCTTCACCCACGGGCACTCCACACCAGAGATTGACTACCCATATTTCGACTCACCAAGTGGCCCTGACCAGGACGGCAAGGTCTTCACATGCAACTACACCGACCTCAAGGGCTGGAAGCCATGCACAACCAAAGACGATCGCTCGTGTTGGTTGAAAGGTCCGTATGAGCAAAACTTCACTATCAAGACAGACTATGAGAACTTCTGGCCAATTGGAATCACAAGAGAGGTACGTCACGGCTCATCAGCATTGGCTTGCTTTGCTTTCTGACTGACAGCCAGTACCACCTCAACGTTACTGACCAATCCATCAATGGCGATGGTGTTGATAATCCATTCGGCAAGGTCTTCAACGGCAAGTATCCCGGCCCTTGGATCCAAGCATGCTGGGGCGACCTGATCAAAGTCACGGTGCACAACCATCTCAAGTACAATGGTACAACTATCCACTGGCACGGTCTCCGACAACTCGAGACCTTTGAGATGGACGGTGTGAACGGCGTTACTCAATGCCCCATTGCACCGGGAGACAGTTATACCTACACTTTCCGTGCCGTTCAGTACGGTACATCGTGGTACCATAGCCATTATTCTCTGCAGTATGCTGATGGCTTGGCTGGTCCCATCACCATTTACGGGCCTTCTTCTGCGCCGTTCGATGAAGGACGAAACCCAATTCTTATCACGGATTGGAGTCATCGCAGTGCGTTCCAGTCTTGGCAGAGGGAACTTGTGCCGAATCCTACGAGACCGATGATGAATGGTGTTTTGATCAATGGCGTGGGGAACTTTGCTGGAAGTTTCCCTCGTGAGCGGTTCAACATGACTGTGACCAAGGTGGGCTACTTAACCGCAGCTGCTGATGAGACTGTACTGACGATCAATAGGGCAGGAAGTATGTTCTTCGTGTGATCAACACCTCCGTGGATACAACATGGATCTTCAGTATCGACAATCACAACTTCACTGTTATGTCGACCGATTTTGTGCCCATCCATCCTTACTCAGTCTCTCATATTGTCCTCGGAATCGGTAAGCATATTTTCTCATTACAACTGACCAAAGGCATTGTCACTGATGTCCATAAACAGGTCAGAGGTACCATATTGTCCTCGACGCCAATCCCACTAACACCACGACAATGCCTGCAAACCCAGACGGAAACTACTGGATCCGAACCGTCGGAGCAACTCGCTGCAAAGGCTTCGAACCAGGCAATGAACCCGACGAGCGGCAAGGTATTCTACGATACAATGCATCAAGCAAACTTGTTCCGACAACGTTCCGAGAGGATTATTCTTTGGAATGTCGAGACGAGGCCTATGATCGTCTCAGCCCAGTTTATGAGTGGAACATTGACCCCGTCAAGATCAACTGTAAGTCACTGCCGACCTCGACATTACCTGATACCTCTAACATTGAATCAGACACCAAGAGCCAGTTCGACATTGGTCTGTCCAAGTTTGCTCACAGGCCTGAGCTGATGGACAACTTCACCTGGTGGGCCTTCGGCGAGAACCCACTCTGGTTGAACTTTTCCAACCCTACCATTCTGAATCTCAAGAACACGACTTGGGATCCTGACTATGCTGTCGATCTGGTGGTACCTGACTCCAAGAAAGATAAATGGGTCTATATCGCCATCACAGCACCTCCAGCTCCGTTGAAGAACAAGCCCAACAGAGCTTTTGCTCCCGTTGCTCATCCTGTAAGCCAATATCATCCCTCTAAATGACTTTTCCCTAATACGTAACAGCTCCATCTTCACGGTCACGACTTTGCACTTCTAGCGCAAGGTACCAACTTTACAGATCTAGACACAGGAAATGTGACCCTCAAGTTCAACAACCCTCCCCGCCGAGACGTGGCACTTCTCCCAGCTGGAGGATATCTAGTCGTTGCCTTCAAGGCCGACAATCCTGGCTCTTGGCTGTTCCACTGCCACATCGCATGGCATGCGTCTAGTGGCCTGGCGATTCAGATCCTGGAGCAACAGAAGTTGCTGAATAGAATCTTGGATCAGTATCCTGAGAAGATGAAGGAGGTAAACAGGGTCTGCGATAATTGGAACAAGTGGTTCAAGAATGATACGAACCATTGGAATGCACATATCTTCCAGGATGACTCGGGTATCTAATGGGCACCATATGAAACAAACTGGAGGTTGAGTGTCACGAGATTGAGGCTGGATAGTATGTAAAGACATAAAGAGATTCCATTATCAATGAATGATACTGTCAAATGACTGCTAGCTACATTTCATCCACCACCGCTGTCCGTACTGACATAAAAGTCGTTTCATAACGTTCCAAGCGATCATGATAATCAAGGGTACCTCACACCAAAGACGGGCGACTCCGACTTATCCCAGTCACTCTCCTTCTTCTCATCACCGAAGATCCTCAGAGCCCTGTAAGCAACCTTGTACTTTCCAGCAGGTGCGTATCCTCCATCAGCCAACTTTCCATTCCAGACAACGGAGTTCTTGCCCATGGGGTTCCACAAAGAAGGGAAGCCAGCAGGTGCTCCGAGACTCTTGGCAGTGGAGTTACCAGAGACGGGAATCAGCTCGGCCTCAAGCTTGGCGGATCCGAGGGCGAGCTTCCATGCCAGCGCAGGAGCAGGCTGCTCGTCAGTAGCGTTCTGGCCCTTAACGGGTAGAACGAAGGTGGTGTTGGCGGGAACGGGGTTGAGCGCATCCTTGTCGTTGGACTTGCTGATCCATGTGTCATCAGAAGCGAGAACCTTGGAGTCGTGGAGAGAGCCGGTAAGACCTTGGTAAGGAAGAGACAGGGAGACATCAGTGCCGTTGACTGTGATGTATCCGGACCAAAGTGCGAGGCGCTTGGCATCAAGACCCTCAGGAGGAGTAGGAATGACCTCAATTGTGACAGAGTCACCAGCGCCGATGCTGACCTTGGCTTCGCTGAACTTGAGGCTGGCGTGGCCATCGGCAACCTCATTGGGGAACTCAGAAGCATAGATGCTGTCACTTTCAAGAGTGTAGACGCTCTTGGTAGGAACATGAGAGATACTCAGATCAAGATCCGTCTTACCAGTGTTGTGAAGAGTGAAGTTGAGAACCTCGGTGAAGTGATCGGTGTCGTTGAAAGCCAAGCTAGAGCGGCTCAACAAGAGGGTAGAGTAAGCAGCATCGTAAGCTTGGATCAAGCCACCACCTTGTTGAGGCACAGGAGCAAGATAGTCGTAGAACTTAGCACCGTCGTTGAAAAGAGTAGGGTTGGAAGTAGATGACAGGAGGTTCTCAAGGACCTCAGGATCAAGAGTACCGCGGACCTCGGCGATAAGGGCAATGACTCCAGCAACCAAGGGGCAAGCCATTGAAGTTCCAGAAAGTACAGCATAACCGCCCTTCTTGAGAGGATAGGTTGAGAGGATGTTTCCACCAGGTGAGCCAAACTGGGGCTTGACGTCGAGTTCCCAGGTGGGACCCCAAGAAGAATAAGTGCTCACAGCGCCACCGGTAACATTGTTCTTGCCCTCCTCAAGAATGACCTTTCCATCTGATCCATCAGACATCTCGAGAGTGACGGTAGATCCAGCCTTGAGAAGCTCAACCCACTTGACACCAGTCTTGGAAGGGACCATACCAGCAGCAACGATGCCCTCGACAGTGGAGACATCGATGGCTGAAGCACCGCTCGCAACGTTGTTATAGACGAGGAAGTACTTGGCACCATGCTTAGCAGCGTTCTGAGCCTTCTGAACAAAAGTACAGCTTCCACGACGGACCAAGACGATGTACTTGCTAAGGTCGGGAGTGTCAGCGGGGTAAGCATCACATCCGCCGTTGGGAGTAGTAGGATCCAGGTTAGGAGCCCAAAGAGGAAGAGTGACGCCGCCCCAAGCAGCAGGGCTACCAGCAGTGACACCAAAGTCGATCTTCTTACTGCTGTTGTCGACAGTGTAGTGAGAGATGTTGAGGAGAGAGACGTAGTTGCTGTTGTCGTAAGAAGCAATAGCCATGACCTTGTTACCGTTGGCAGCAGTGCTAGCGTAGAACATACCGACATCGCCAGAGTTACCAGCAGAGACGGTACAAGGGACGCCCTTCTCGACAATACGAGAGACGGCGACAGCCCAGGGTTCCTCAGACCATCCGCTAGGGCCGCCAATAGAAGCAGTGATGATGTCAGCGCCATCTTGGTAGGCTTGGTTGAAGGCGGCGATGAGAACATCGTTACCAGCTTCTCCAGAGCATCCGAAGACACGGTAGGCGCCGAGAGTAACTCCGGGGGCAGCACCGGTGAAACCGTACTCGTTCTCTTGGGCGGCAATAATGCCAGCGACGTGAGATCCGTGGCCTTGGCAATCCATGGGGTCATCATCAGGATAAACGGCGTTGAAGCCGTCGTAGTTATCACCAACGAGATCAGTACCGAAGGAAACAAGACAGTCGGGACCGAAGCATCCACCGAGAGCAGGGTGCTTATAATCGATCTAATAATGTCAGCCAGCGTCTAAACCCAAGAGTATGGGACTTACACCAGTGTCGACAACAGCGACCTTGATACCATGTCCGGTGATACCCTTCTCTCGAAGCTTATCAACCTGGACCTGAACGTGAGGTGAGAATGTATCAGCAGTATCATTCACATCACGCTTCTTGAGAGGAGCTTTCATGCCGGGCGTGGCAGTCCACTCAATGCGAGGCTTAGGAATACCGTAGACCTTGACAGGCCACATATTCTTGACCGCGGGAAGAGCCGCCATCTTGGCGGCCAAGTCCTCAGCGGTAGAAACATCGTCAAATTGGATAGAAACGCCCTTGAACAGGTCGTAGTCGAACTTGACGCGTGTGGTGTACTTGTCATCAGCAGTTCTGTAAAACTTGGCAGTATCCTACTCTAATTAGCGGAATAACTAATGCGTGGGTGAGATGCGTACGTGGTTCTCTTCGAACTCGAAGATGTAGGCACCTGGGACGTGAGTAACAGCGGTACCCTGCTCAGTCTCCTGAACGGCAGCGGACAGCCCTGCGAAAAGCAGAGCCGTCAATCCTAGGCGGACCATAATGAATGAGTGTAGTGTGATAAAAGAGTGACTTGTAAAGAATGACAGGCAATGCAACAAGGAGTGTGGAGCAGTCAAAGAGTGACAGGATACCAGAGCGAGTGGTTGAAGAGAAGACCTTGGCAGATCAACAGCGTTATCACAACATTATATAGGCTGCACGGAGTTTCCCATCCCGTAAAGACTTTCTGTATATGTCCAGAACAAGCAACCCCGTCTATATGCAGGAACATGTGATGCCCCCAGCGATACAAACTCAAACCTGCATGACCCCCCATAAATGCTTCAACTCACCTCCAGAAGTTCCTGAGCAATTACCATAAGTTCCCTCGCTCTTATCAACAGACCTACCAGATTAAAGTTAGCGCAGGGAAGATCGGACTAGCTGATCGAATGAGCGTCTAGATGCTAGCCTTGGCGCTCAGGGGAACTGCAGGGATTAACGTTGCACTGCCGCGGGTTCAGTATCGAATGGGGGACGTTAGGCCGTGGGACTTTTATCCAAGTGCCGCATCTCCGCTGCTTGATCCGTAATTTTAATGCTGTATGTCGATTGATAGAGCAGGTAGACCAGGGGACCTTTTCGTCCGCGGGTTTGGGGTTTCCTATCGCGGTTAGGAGAGATGGCGACATTGAAGACGCGGCATTTCTCCGCCCATAGCGGAATCATCGTTACTTGTGATAGATAGAGTTATGAAGCCGCTGCGGTACTAAAGGCGATCAAAGGTAATTATGAGGATAGGCTTCCGCTTATTGGAGATCACTTTATTCTCGGGCTTTTGCAGCGTATCAAATGAATATCTCCGAGTACGATCCTTACTCGTGTAAAGTGTAATGTTGGAATAAACTTTCGTCTTACCCTGTAAGAACTCTATCTGCCGGAATTATGAACCAAACATGTAACCTAGCGACTCGCAAATTAAAGTTTCAAGGTCTCATCGGTTCGTTGGGTCAATGGGTGTTTTTATTGCTATTGGAGGTGTTGGGTAATTAATAAGCACACTGTGCATAATGGTGAGGCATTGCGCTGGCTTATCATTTACTTATTCTATCAGTACCCTTTATGATGTATCCGTATCTTCCGCGAAGGCAAACTCTATCAAGCTCGGATGAGCTTTACTAACAATGATGCCACGCCCAGTACCTTTTCCTCTTCATATCTCCGTGCAATAATTTGTACTCCAATGTCCAGTCCCTGCATTGCTTCCGGATTGTAGAGACCCCGTATCCACTCATCGATAGGATTGCGCGGCGCATAGTCATTTAGATAGCTATGCCGCGCTTCATCAGTTGCAGCGACATATATATCAGACGATACTGGATCCTCAGGGCTTCCAAATTTTGCAAATGGGAACGACATGGCTGTGTAGTCGAGGAAATTCCATATCTTGGAGTAGCCAGTCCATCGGCTCGACCTATGTGGAACAGCTGTATGAGGCGATACAGGACTGATTATAATGTCAACACATTCTCCATCCTTTAAACTAGCAGTCGTAGTCCATTTCTTGTTGTAAGCTTCTTGCGCTGCTGTTTTTCGGCGGTTGAGTTGCCAGTATTCATACACTGATATCGGCTTAGATGAGTTGACGAGCGCTTCGACGTGAGCAATCATGGGCTCGCCTGCAACAGCGACTTCAGTCTTGATATCCTCTCCACCGTCTGCGCGGTAGAATTGGTCCTGGATTTCGATGCAGCTTGAGTGGTCTGCTGTACTCCACGGAATGACTTTATGCCCAGCCTTTTCGAAGATTGCCACTGCACGGCGGACGGCTTCTTGGATTTCTGGATGAGGTCTCACGACTCCATCATCTAAAATGACACCGATGGTGAGTTTTCGCTTCTGCACATCCTCAAAATCAGCCTGTCGCCATGGAATTGGTACGACATTTGGATCGAGCTTCCACGGTTCTGCGAGTAGACATTCCTTGGTCAAGGTGATGAGGTTGGTAAGTACAGGACTCATGGGACCAATTGACGAAGGAACATGAGATTGTCCTTCATGAGAGTTTGCTGCACCGAAGTATGAGAACCGGCCAGACGAAGGCTTCAGTCCAAAAAGGCCGCATAGGTGACTTGGAACGCGAATTGAGCCTCCAATGTCTGTTGCCCAGCCCCCAAGTGATCCAGACATTCGCATCAGAGTAGCCTCGCCACCCGATGAACCACCTGGCGAAAGCTCGGATCTACCAGGATATGTAGTCAATCCCCAGAGAGGGCTTTCAGTCTCTCCATACATGATACTCTGAGGGATAACGGTCTTTGTTATGATGACTGCACCTAGCTTTTCCAAGAGGGTCACCATGACTGCATTGTCGCGGGCGGGCTTGAAAGAGCGCCCGACATAGCCTAACGTGGTATCGATGCCCGCGATGTTAAACTGGTCTTTCACCGAGACCGGAATGCCATGGAGAGGACCAATGAGCTGCTGGTGTTTTTGGAAGTACTCATCGAGATATTTTGCGCGTTCAAGTGCACTTTCGAACAGAGGTTCGCTGAGGCAGTTTGTCTAAACCATGTTAGTCGTATCCGCGGATGGACATGTTGTATGCGAACCTCATTGTGTGAAGCGATGGCCCTGCCAAGGAGTTAGTAATGGCAAATGGCTTATAGTGATCTGAGTGTTTTACCTGCGGATCGTGATGGAGACCAATTTCTCTGCTGTTATCTTTCCTGTCCTCAATTGATCGAGAAGGGAAGAAATATCGGCATGTTCTGGGACAACGCTCTCGTCGCCGACGGCAGGGAGCTGAGCCTCGCAGCTTTGGATGGCACTATCGCGATCCTCCCTTTTCTGCTTCACAGTAGTCTCCCAATACATAGTGCTCAATCCCTTCACTGTGATTATAGATAGAATTTGGATTTTTTATAAGAATTGAGAATTTAAAATGCCTCGTTTAGAGGGAGAGTCGTCACGGAGCTAGTAGTTCTAGAACCGGCAGTTGATAGCTTCTCGTGATAGAGATAAGAGGGCCGCTCCGAACTCGGCACTGTATACCCGAAAACGTCCCCGCACGGCACGTTTCAAACCCGAGATGCATGCCATTTCGCATTTCGCATTTGAAGTAAAGACGGAAACCAACAATAACTATTGTCAATGATAAAAGAAGGCATTCACATAGTCATAACAGATCTGAAGCGAACCTTGCCACTCTCCATCTTCTCAAAAGCCTCTCGGTACTGAGTCGCAAAGTCAAACTTCTCGATGATACACTTGATACCATGGGTATGCGCAAACGCGATAGCATCCTCCGAATCCTGCTGATGCCCCGTGTTCCATCCATGCACACTGAGATTCTTCATGATCATATGAATCGTATTGAACTCAACAGGCCCAAGAGGTGACAGGACGACCAGCTTACCAAGAGCCGCGAGGCCCGCTGTGAGAGGACTGACTGCCTCTGCATTCGGGGCCGTTGACAAGATCATGTTAGCGCCTCCAAGCTTCTGCAACGCCTCGCAAGGATCTTCTTTGCCGGAGTCGATGTAATGGTGAGCACCCAACTTCATCGCAAAGTGCTTTTTCTCGCTTCCGGCGCTCAGGGCAACGACTGTGTATCCCATCTTGGAAGCATACTGGAGCGCCAGGTGACCCAGTCCTCCGAGGCCCTGGACGGCAACAAGTCCGCCTTGGAGGACACCGATGCTGCGAATGGCGTTGAATACGGTGACTCCAGCGCAGAGAAGAGGAGCGACTTCAGCGGGGTCTGCGTCGGATGGGATTCGAACGGCTGCCTCGGCGTGAAGCAGGACGTATGCAGCGTAACCACCATCCATGGTCACGCCGTTAATGACGCCGTTATCACACAGCTGGAATGATCCAGTTTGACAGGAACGGCATGTTCCATCGTGGCCTTGTCACAACATCATCAGTTAACCGTCATTGCAATTGTAAGAGTGCGCTGAGACCTACCGCCATGCCAGGCACCGCCAACACGTTCACCGATCTTGAAGTTGGTCACGCCATCACCAACAGCAACAACGTCGCCAACGGTTTCATGGCCCGGTACACGAGGGAATAAATCTCCAAAACGACCTTGCTGCATCCATGAATCGGAGTGACAGACGCCGCATGCAAGGACTTTGGCCAAGATGAAGCCTGGGCCGGGTCGTCGAAGTTCGACTTCTTTGAGGGCCAGCTCTGAGCCACTCTTGTCAAAGGATGCGGCTTTGTAGGTTTTGGGGAGAGACATGTTTGAAGAAGAGATTCGAAGAGCAGATCGTATTCTGAAAAAACTTTTGTTTGCTGTTTTGATGAGGCATCGGTATCTGTAATTTCTGCCCTTATATACATGATCTCATACCATTCCCTTGATTTATCAGCTCGGAGAGATCTCATGAAAAATCTCAGCTTCGGTGTCAGAACGCCGTTGCTAGGCGTGATATCATGTTGGTACAAGTGAATTTGCGTTGTAGTCAGCTTTGAGCACCGAGGTCGAGAGCCGAGCGCCGAAGAACGCCAACGTGCTTACAAATTACTGGAAACACATAAGAATTTGGTTACGAATTGACCGCGATATCAGCATAATGGCATCAGCAGACTCTGATCGATTGATTAGATTCGGATTGATAGTAATTACAATACGCCAGACTGCTCATCGATCCCACGCTCCTCCATAAGCCAGTCAAAATTATCCAGCGCACTGAAGTAGGAAAAGTGATCCCAACTACCCGCAAAATCGATTCCCTCAAACTCGGCTACAGGTTGAGTAACGGTTGGATTATTCAGAATATGATCAAGGACCTTCTTGATCACACCTCGCACATTATGAGCAACGGAACAGTGCGTTTGCGATGGACATGAAGTCTTGAGATATCCCAACAGAAGACTCAGTTGCTGAATGATTGATGATCGGGAGTATGTCTCGCCGGCGATGGTGTTATCGTGTGGCGGCAGTGTTACCGGGGCAGGTTCTATGAGTTCCATACACAAGACTGCTCCGGCCAGGGTAGCATATCCCATGATCTGCGTCTAGTGAGCACACAGGGCTTGACTGTTCTATGGAAGATAAAACTTACTATCCACCGACATTTACCTTGCAAAGCAGCCCATATGTGCTTCTGCGCCCAGAAATTCAGCGTCAAAACCACCATCTCGAAACTGGTTCGTAGAAGCTCATTTCTTGGATGACCATGTTTGACGAACAACCGCTGGATGAGGAACATGTTGAGTAGATGGTCTAGTCTTATCAGCAGCTTTGGATAACCGATTTCAAGGTCTATTTCAATTATTTCATCCACGGTAGGATTCCAGATCAGGTGCTGGGGAAGCTGCCTGTAAAGAGCAAGTTCTTTCGCTTTTAGTTGCCTAAACATAAGTGGACTATTAGATAGAGAAGTATCTAATAACAAGGCCTTACCTACATGACTTCTGTGATGCCGTAAGTTCCATCCTGAGCGAGTACAACTTCGAGGATCTCGTCTCTGGCCAGCGCAATCATCATGCGAACACGCAAAAGCGAGCTCGAGTAGATTCGACCATCTGTATTCCATCCGTCCTGATCAAGGAGTTGAGATTTCCTCTGAAAGGTTTCTCTATCTGATAGCAATGCTGATTCTTCTAGGTCAAGTGGCGCCCTGATAGAGCAGAATCTCCTCGTAAGAAGGGGCGGTCGTCCAACAAAGGAGGCCAGGAATTTATCGACTACGAAGACCTGACATCCAATACGCCTGCGGATTTCGGTAGGTATTGATGATACGGTCGGTGATGACTTGGATCGATTATCATGAAGTCCAGAGAATGTCAGCATCGCAACTGTCTCTGCATGAAACTTCCAGTACGGCAAACCTGCACTAATCAGAATCAAATATACACCAATAAATTTTTTGAAACTTACTGGTCTCGCCATGCATCCATGCATGAAGAACAGATCGCTTGTACATCAGAAACAACATCAGAGTACCCGAACTCCCGCCCATGTTCGCAAGAGTTATACATGAAGCACAGTACTCAGTGCACTGTCGAATTATCCTCTTCGAATCCTCATTCGAAGTGACTGACAGCTCGCTTAAAGTTGTATATAGGAAGATAACACCAACAGTCTCCCAGCGTAGATTCTCTCCCGAGAAGCTTTGAATCCATACAGTCGGGTCATCTTGGTCTTCCCGGAGCGTTTTTCGTGTATTGATACATATTCTACTACCGATCTCGCGCAATTTTGCTGTGTTTTCTTTATCGCCAAGAAAACAACCGAATGTCTCCCAGGTACTAGTAAGGAGTCTATCACCAATGCTAGCCAACCAGTCCTCGTCAAGGCTGAATTCAGGTTTTGATCTATACATAGATGGCTTCTCGGGTAAGGCTTGGAGTACTTTGACAGCAAGTTGACTTGCTCCTTGATCCATGTTCACCATATTCTGTATCTCAGCCACTGATGGCGGAACCGAGATCGTCGGTGACGGAGCATCAACATCTACAGCCGAAGGGCCCTGCGCAGCCAGATTCGCTTCAGTCTCTTGGTACGCCGCCGGAAAGCTTGTTGGTCCAAAGAAGCCCTGCGGCGGTCTCGCAGCAGGTGAGCTCCACAACCCATCGTCAGGTCCAAAATTCCGTGTCTGGGCTGAGGGGACCGCGGCCTCAGAGTTCAAAGCCGATGCTCCAGACACTGGCTGCTGAGAAATTCTCGATCGCGAGGGGGTCGCTGCTTGTTCAGGCGATGCATAGTAACACGCAGATGAACCGTTCGGCCGTTTCCTACACCGGCGACATACGGGATAGCCGTGGTCGCACGCCACTTTTCGTCGCCGACATGGCTCGCATGCTTGCTTTTTGCCGTTACGCCGAGTAACGAGTGGACTTGACATGACTGCGGTCTGAATTGGGCTCCTGCACTGGTCGGAGTGGCTGTTGAGCGCCGAGATAAGCTGTGAGTGTTGTTTTGCCGGCGGAAATTGAACCTGTCAGCAAAGTGTGCTGACAGCCAGCGCCGAGCGCCGAGCGCCGATACACGGGCGAAAATCAGCCAGGGAATCTAACCTAGTGCTTAATCAACTTTCTTTTGGTGCCCTCAGCCAGAACCGGGGGCATTAGAAACAAATTAGCAAACTATCATGCTATATACTTACATCCTTGTATAGTTTAAGGCCGACGTGATACCCGCGCAAGCTGGGGTATTGCTTGAGACTTTCTTTTGGGGACTGATGGTTTGTCAGCCAGGACTTGAGCCATACAGATACCAGAGCACGACTGCCCCAAACAAAACACCAAGTCAAATTGAAAGTCAAATAATACTGTGATAAGGTTATGGGTTTGAAAGAGGCTTCAACCCCAACTGTGATAAGGTTGAGGTTTAAAGAGGCTTCAGCNNGCTTCAGCCCCAACACACAAAGGTAAAGAACGCGAATTAACACGCATGCGATACTCTTTGCCCTCCCTGGTCCCTAGGATCTGGCTTTTGGCTGAAAAGCTAGATATCATGATGACGACCTAGTGGAGTTTCGGTAGTAATCAGGACTAACTTCAGTCAAATAAAGCTTCTGGATCACTCCATTCAGAAGTTTTATTTTGAATGATTCAGAAGCTCTCGGAATTGAATGATTGAGAAGCTTTATTTGACTGAAGTTTGTCTTGATTAGTATCGAAACTCCAATAGGGCACATAATACATTAGCTATCCACCAAGCCCCTAAGGGTATTCCGTTTAATCTCTTCCCCCATCTTACGATACAGACGTTCCTGATGTGTTCTATCCCTAGCCCCAGTTCGTCTGAACCCGTTCTTAGCAGTCCTTTACATCTTGTTTCCCAGTAACCAGTGTATAGCTTGCACATTATTCCCAAAACCAAATATATCATCCAAGCTCCGAAGCTTTCTTACTACATTTCCAGAATGCAGTCAAATGTAGTAGCAGTAGGGTATTTTTTGATGGTGACGTGATCGGTGTCCAGATCGTGTCCTTTATAAGAGTGAGAAATGATGAAATCACATGTATCCGCCCGTGATATGCGTCAGCCAGCCTTTGACGCGTTTTGAGACTGGTGACGCGTCGTCTTCGCCGTCATCCTCAGCAGGTCGCTTCTTGGACTCATGCGTCGGCATTTCTTGAGTTGGTGCCTCCTCGGCTGATGTCTCTTCTACTGGTATCTCTCGACTTGGCTTCTGGTGTTCTTTTGCCAAGGTACTCATGTCGCTGGCCGATGCACTCTCGCCTTGGTCGGGCGCATGGTCGGAATCGTAAATGGGCTCATCTGACAATTCTGACAATTCCGAGGATACGTCAGAGCTAAGTTCGATTATCGGCACGTGATCCTGCCTATCGCGCAGCTGATATCTGCTGCCCTCATTCGCGGGGACTTTTTGCGGTTCACGAGCTGGTGATTGTTGCCGCGGTACAGAAAGCCGAGGTAATTCTGGTTCCTCTGATTGTTCTTGTTGATAATAAGGTAATGATTGCTGTTGTGACTTTGGTTTCGGTTTTGGAAGTAAGCTCGCAAGGGTATGTCGTCTGATTTCTTTGGTGGTCTCGCGCAGATGAGCAGCCAATTCACTGTGCGGATCAAGATGCCAGAGAGTGCGCTCAATAGTAGCGCGCAGCATGTGAAGATTCCCCTCCTCGTGAGCGGCGCGCTCAGCGGCGGTGAGCTTGGCCATGGCAGCTTGGGCTTCTCTTCTGGTGGAGGGTCGGTAGAGTGAGCTCATGAAGTGAAGTGAGGGGACGCCGGGACGGGTGGGGACGGAACACGTGTTTATAGCGATTCAGGCGATGCCATGTGTATTTTGATTTAATCTCATGCAATCTCGATTTCTGTCCTGAGTAAAGATATGAGGTATTGTCTTCTTGTCATGTCTTGTCTTTGGAGGTTGAGGCTGGCGTGAATAGGGTTGGACACGGTCGGTCGGTAATATTAAGAGGTTGGTTTTATTTTTCAAGCGTCTCCACTCGGGACGGGGGTATTTTTATTTATTATGCGCGATGAGCTGTCAATGCTACTGGAGCCTGAAAAACCGCGTGGTAGCATCGGGTGGACCTTGTTGATAGCGATAAGCCAATCATATTCCCGATGACGACAGCAGATGACTCATCCCTGATCTGCGCTATGACGTCTACGGTTTAGACCGACCACTCAAAGCACGATTATCAAGTGTTTCAGGTCTCCACTAAGCTGTTTTTAGATCATCAAGGTCAGCCTCAGGGTAGCTTAATCTTTTTGGCCATTCACATTTTTGAGATCGCTCGGACATGAGATAATACAAGACAGTAATAAGTTGCTCTGCTTTAAGTAACATACTTCAGAGCCAGTCTGACGCTGAAGCATGCTGGATAATAATAGTAGAATGAACCTAGAAGGCTTTCAGAATACTCCGTTCTAGTCTCGTGCAAACCTTTCAAGCCACCCGCCAGACATCAACAAAATTCTCACAAAGAGTATTCTGGATATACGTTGTAGAATCTTGTTATCTATCCATTGCATGTAAAGATATGCCAGGTCCAATATGTACTCAATTAAATAGAGCCATCCCTAGTCTAACGTTATCACCCCTACATCTGTCCCCGTTGCTTGTTTTATCGCATACGACACTTGATCCAACGTATCCTTCGGAACAAACAGCTCATCCGTGGTACCAATGACCTTATCAAAATGAGCCAAATAATCTTCTGGGCCCGTCGCGCGTGAATGCCCAGGCACCGTGGCCAACGTCGTTCTCGCGGCTCTTCCACCGCCAACACTGAACAGCTCTCCGGATATCGGACACTCCGCGCTGCACAACGCCACGACAAAATCCGCCACGAGATGCGTATGAAAGTATTCTCTCGTAATCCTCTTGATGACAGGCGACAAGTCCGACATGCGGGATGCTGCTGAGGGGAGGACGCCGTTGGTCTTGATCCCGTGCTTGGGACTCATGCGCCCGAGATCGCGGGTTAAGCCAAAGGTGGCGCCTTTGCTTGACACATAACCACCATCACCACCTGCCCCCATACCGTAAAGGCTGTCAGACGAAGTATTGACTATTCTCCCATACCCTTGTTTCTCCATTGTAGGATACACAGCACCAATGAGCATGACAGTACCCAGTGCCGCAATCTCCCACGTCCGGCGGAAGGATTGGACGTTCACATTATCGTGCGAACTGGCTTCACCAGCAGTGCCTGCATTGTTGACAAGAATGTGAATAGTACCGTACGCCGCTAGCGTATCTTGCACAAGCTCTTGGACTTCGCTCTGGACAGAGATATCATGGCCATCTGCGATGGCTTCCCCTCCCTTTGCTTTGATCTCATCAACGACAGTTTGTGCACGAGATATCGTGCCACGTTGGCCGCTCAGAGAACCACCGTAGTCATTGACGACTACTTTTGCGCCATATGACGCCAGGAGCAGAGCATACTCTCTACCGAGGCCGCCACCTGCGCCCTGTGAAGAGAATCGTCAGTGTGATATACATACAGCAGCTTCAAACGTGTAAACATACAGTCACAATGGCGACGCGGCCTTGGAGAGATGTCAGTTTTGGTTGCGACATGGTAAATGTAGATGGGCGTGAGTTGTTAGTAGATAAAAACTGTCGAGATTAATTGAATGGCAATCTGCCAACCATGTCTGATCAACTTGTTCTATAAACCCGACTTCCCCGCACTTTGGCGCTGATTATTCAGTGATGAATAGCGTGTTGTTGAGTCAATATGCCGCTAACTCTCGGGTTTAGAGGGCCTCGGTGGCTTGAGTCAGCAAGCGAGTCAGTGGACTGAATCGCCTGGTGGACCCCATTTGGCCAAGGATGCATCGTTTGAGAGCTCTTGATACATACGCCGCTTATTGATGCGCAATAATCTGGGCGCTAGATGAACTAACTATAATCCTCTGTCGGTGCGTGAAGAGTGCTGAAAGTGAAGCATTTGCGACAAGATGACCGACTTCAACACAATGTTCGAAGATACCAGATTGACAGCTTATTTGATCCTATTAAAATGTAAGTCGAACTTGGAGCAAATCAGAAGAAGGGACAGGCCACTAACAGGCCTTGTTCAGATTATGTGATTCCAAGGACCAGACTGCGAGCCCTGGTATCACGGATTCTTGGGAAGCAAGAACCAACACTTCAGCATATGCTCGCCAATGCCACGATCCGATGGTGAGAATTAGTAACCTGGTGAATGTTCCAGGGCTGAAATTGCGTCTAGGTTGTCATCTACGTTATCGATACACCAATTCAGAGCTCTCAGCTCTGGTCAGTGCGACGCGAATGCTCTACTGCAGAACTGCCCGACTCTCCTCGAAGAGAAAGCTACGGCCGAAACGGTACCATATCTGTAAAGGTTTGATCGCGTCCATATTCTGACGAGAACAGATCGTGGGAGAAGACTATCGAGGGCATTACCTGGTCAAATATCCCAACCCGACACACATCATATTCTATGTGTACGGAGGCGGCTTTGTGAGCGGTTCGCCAGGATCCGTGATGCCGTATCTGCTGCAATTGAGCGTTGAGCTTCAAGCCCGGGGCTTCAAAGCAGACATGTTTGTCGCGGAGTACGACCTCGCCCCAGAGTATCCATATCCAGGTGCTTTGAGACAAGTTGTCTCAGCATATCAATACATCGCCAGTCGGAATAGACCCATCATCCTAGCAGGTGACTCAGCTGGGGGCAATCTCTGTCTTGGACTACTTCGACACTTGGTCAAGCCCCACCCGAGTATTCCACCACTGACACAGACTCAGAAAGAGACCGGCCGTGTCGTGGCGACCTGCCTAAACAGTCCGTGGGTCAATCTGCAAAACAACGGAGAATCTTATCGGCAGAATGCGAACCAGGATTGTCTCGACAAGGGCGCTCTGGACCGCTGGGGGAAGGCATATCTAGATGGGAAGCCCTTGGATGAGTACGCGAACCCTATCGACTGTTTAGATGAATGGAAAGAGGTTCTGCCCCAGAATACTCTCTTGATAGCCGGTGACCTGGAGCTCTTTGTCGCCGACATACAGAAGCTGGCTCAGAACGTCCTCAAATTAAGTCTTCCATCCTGCGTCTTCGGCGACTTTGAAACTGACTGTTACAGCAGAGCGGCTATAAGAACCTTGAAATGCACGTTGAGCCTAAGAAAGGGCATGTTTGGAGTCTGGTTGACTTTGGCGGTACACAGCCTGGGCTACCAGCGGCTCGGGGTGGACAAGAGGAAGATGACGTGTATTCCGGCATTCACTTACAGGCTGACTGGATAGTTGACCGATGTGGAGTCTGAGAAGAGGAAGGGAGTCTATGTTTTGTTTGTTTACTGGAATCGTGCGTATTTTGAACAACGTTGAGCAACAGTCGATACGAATTAAGCATTGATGTATGGGCCACGGCACTTCTCTTCAAGATCCTCCCCTCGAAAGCTGATGTCATTTAAATCTGCTTTCCATGAGTTCTCTGAAGTCGTGGCCTATTTGCACAACCTATCTTAGTCCAGATTTGTTGTTTCGCTTGGTATGAAGCCCTGAAGTGCTTCCAAGCTGTTGAGACTACAGAAGTAACTTGTCATTTTAATAGAAAGGCACGCAGCGACCTGTATTCGGAATAACATATATAACTAATATTCATTGTGAACAGCGTACTAAGTAATGTAACTACCCACACAGGGAGTATCCAAAGCCGCCAGGAACTACAAGCTATCTAACGAGCATGCGATCCATCCTAGGCAGTCTTATCATCAGACCCTGCCGCCTCGCCCATATGAGTCTTGTGGAAATGACGTGGCTTGACCTTGGCAGCGTAGAGGTCATCAAGCTCCGCAGTAGTTCGGTTCTTGGTCTCGGGAAGCCAAACCCAGCAGCCAGCAAATCCGATGAGAGTGGTAGCACCAAAGATGAAGCCAACCTTGCCACCAAGGTTACCGGCATCTGGGTTGAACATGTACGGGAACACGAAACCAATCAGCCATTGAACGATGCAGAGGACGATGTTGGAAAGGCCTTGGGTTCGTGAGCGGAGACGCCAAGTTGGGATCTCTGCCACGACGGTCCATGCAACTGTGCCCAAGGTGATCTGGTAAACGAAACCCTATCGAAATCACGTTAGAACAGATATGTTGTTGGGAGGGGGGATTGTTGACTTACCCAGACGAACATGAAGGCAATGGTGACGAGGTTCGTAGACCGACTACCAGGCAAAGAAGCTCCACCGACGATGAACAAGGTGATGGCACAGATAAATTGCCCCCATACAATAAGAGGCCGGCGACCAACGACAGTCAAAAGGGGCCAAGAAAGGATGTTGGCGACAAACATGCTGCAGTTGTTCAACATGCTCAACAAGAAGGACATCTGTGCACCAAAGCCAGCCAGCTGATAGTAATACGATTGATATCCGAGAACAAAGATGATGCCGCTGAGATACTGGCAGCCATAGATAAACATGCTAATAAGCGTGCGTTGTCTATCAGGCTTTTGAAAGCACGATGCGTAGGAGACAGATGACGTCTCGGATCGGTAGTCCTGCTCATGCTGAATAGTATGCTCAATAAGAGCAAGGATGGCCTTCTTATCAATATCCTTTGAATCGCCGTGGAGACGATCGAGGGACCTGACGGCAGCGTCACGGCGTCCAGCCCGTACCAACCAGACAGGTGATTCGGGGCAGAGCCAGATGGTAGGAAGGACGATACCCGGGATGATCCATTGACACACAAAGGGGACGATATAAGAGTCGGCGTCGTTTCGGGGACCAAGCTTATACATGATTCCAGTGAACAGCAGAGTACCACAGAACTGGATAAAGTTGGTCATAGCTGTAAGCCAGCCTCGCAGCTTGAGCGGAGCAACCTCTGAAGCGTACAGGGGGCCAATGATGAGCCATGCACCGATGGAGAGACCATTGATGGCTTTTCCAACTGTCAAGATGGGAAGAGAGCCATCGCGAGTCGAGTGGTATTGGAGGCCTACTCCTACAATAGAAATGGCACAGAAGAGCATGTTGGTGTATCGTCGACCGATCTTATCAGCTAGCCATCCAGTAACAGCAGCTCCGAGAACAGCGGCAAGCTGAGACACGCCGCCGTAAAGGCTCTGCCACGTAGCAGGGATGATGTAAATCGTCGTACCACCTTGCGCAAGTGTAGTGCCATAGTCCTCTCTGCAAAATTGTCAGGTTGAGTGCTCATGACAATAGATACAAGGTGACTTACCGAAACTTGGGGATCGCGAGCAAATTACCTGCAATGATACCATCTATACCGTAGCCGAAAACAACAAGCTGGACGTATAAAATCCAGAGAGTACTTCGCCAGAAGACCCGAACGCTCTGGGTGAAGCTGAGGGTCTTTTCGTAGGCGATTTGGTTGGCAGCGGCTTCAGCATGGTCCTCCGCCTGCTGGGTCTCAAGGTGTTCAGCAGTAGTCATTGCTGTAGCCTCCTTCTTCGAATCCATGACCAATATATTTCAAAGAGGTATGAGTAAAAGAGATCTTGATTCCTGTCAAGAAAACAAGGTTCTGTTGGGAGCGAGAGAAACTGAAGAATCTTCGTTATTGACAAGGGGTTTTGTAGTTGAACACGAAACGCCACAATAATGAAACTGTGCGTTCTAGACAGCGCAACAGTACAGTGCTAGTGATCAATGGGCCTGGTTGGTTACCAAAGATCGAAGAGCTACCAGCATCAACCCCATGGGGAAGCGGTCCTGGGTCATGCTGCACAGGCCACGATTGGGAACAGTTCCCCCGCGTGGAGATGTTGACTCGACTGGAGAGTCAGCTTTGCGGGGTTGGGGCTGCTAACCGCACTAGCTCCAGAGTCATAGGGCTAGCTTAGTCTGGGGTATGGAGTCAACATTGGCGGTTGTCAACGCGGGGTCAGTAGCCGAAGATGTGGATTTGTCAATTGTTGAAGTGTTGTTTGCCAAGACTCTTTGGTTTATTTCTTTGCTGTTTCGTCGCAACCTGAGCCAATTTGTCCCCTCATGCTCATCCTTGTCGACTCACTCCACCATCAAGATGACAGTCTCAAACGGAAACAGCTACGCTACAACCTTCGACAACCGGGTCGGTGGTACGCCCATTGCCCGGGATAATGACGGTCCTTACAAGGTGTCTGAGCATATCCTTTGCGCACCAAGGAAGCTTCGAGTTGGATGTATAGGAGCTGGGGCATCTGGGATCATGATGTGCTACAAGAAGGAGAAGGAATTTGGAGATGACATTGATCTGGTAGTTTATGAGAGTGAGTGAAACAGCTCCAAAAAGATGCCCTGGTCGATCTATTGCAGGCTAATCTCCAATCTCCTCAGGGTACCCCAAGCCCGGTGGTGTCTGGTACGCCAACAAATACCCCGGATGCCGTTGCGACGTTCCTTCGCCCGCCTATCAATACCCGTTTCACCCAAAAGCAGATTGGTCCAAGTACTACTCTCCCGCGGCTGAGATCCAATCATATTATGAGTCATTCGCTAGAGAAAAGGGCTATGTGGATAACTACATCAAGCTATCTCATCGCGTCGACAAAGCGACTTGGGATGAGCCCAATGGGCAATGGATCCTGACAGTAACGGAGACTACTGATGGCCAAGAGCGAACTTTCGAGGACCGAGTCGACTTCTTGATCGCCAACATTGGCATCTTGAACACCTGGAAGTGGCCCGACATTCCCAACCGCGAAGCCTTTCGTGGGCACATGACGCATTCAGCGGACTACGATACCAATCTTGATCTTCATGGAAAGACAGTCATTGTAATTGGCTCGGGCGCCTCTGCCATTCAGATTGTTCCAGCCATCAAGTCTACAGCAAAGAAGGTCATCTCATTCTATCGCACGCCGCAATGGATTGGACCTGGTTTGTCCATGGAAGGCTACACGGACTCTGAGGGACGAAACTTTCTCTGTGAGTTAAGCGAAACTCTTTGTAGGTTTGTCTAATATGTCGTTAGATACCGATGAGCAAAAGAAGCAATTCGCAGAAGATCCAAAAGCGTACTTAGAGCATCGAAAGGCGATGGAGACAAAGATCAACGCGAGTTTCCGACATAACATCGCTGACCATCCAAGCCAGAAGATGGCTCGCGATGTAAGTATACCTACAGCGCTCCCCTCAAAAGACTGCCAGGCTCTGACATGTATCTGCAGTTTGTGGCTCAAAGAATGGCAAAGATTCTGAAGAACGACGAGAAGTTGACACAACGCCTGATCCCAACATTCCCAATGGGATGTCGTCGCCTCGGTCCGGCCGAAGGATTCCTCGAGTCTTTCCACGAAGACAACGTTGAACTAGCCGAAGGCGAAATCGAGTCTTTTACCGAAAACGGCCTGCGTGTTACCGATGGAACAGAGTACAAAGCAGACGTCATAATTTGCGCGACTGGCTTCAACGTCAGCTTCAAGCCACATTTCCCCGTCATCGGCCGCGATGATGTGTCGCTCGGCGAGGCTTGGAAGGACGATCCAGCTGCGTACCTTGCACTCGCTGCGAGTGGCTTTCCTAACTTTATGTGTAAGTTATCTTGTCGTGGTGATGATGTTCGGTACTGACTGGTATGTAGTGGGTTCGCTTGGACCAAATTGTCCTGCGGGTCATGGATCGTTCATCACCGTCTTGGAAGCAGCACAGAACTACATCTGCAAGATCATCAGGAAGATCCAAACGGAGAATATTCTCACTATGGACGTCAAGCAGGAAGTTGTAGATGAGTACAACGAACATGTGCACGAGTGGTTGAAACGAACGTAAGTAACCTTTCAAACCGTCAGAATACTTCGGTCCGCTGACGCTCGAGTTACAGTGTTTGGGCTGCCGGCTGTCGTTCATGGTACAATCAAGGCCGGCCGAATGGCAAGATCACCGCGCAGTATCCAGGATCTCTTGTTCACTGGCGGTTGATGCTTGAGAATCCTCGGTACGAGCACTACAACATTCAGTACAGGAGCCGTAATAGGTTCGAGTTTATGGGTAATGGCTTCACGTTGCCGGAGGTAAATGGTGGAGATCTGGCATGGTATTTGGATCCAGAGCATATAGCAAAGCCTCTCTTCTCAGAATAATTATAAATAGTTATGTCATTCATCTGAAAACTATTGTATTCAGGTAGTATTACCCTTCCATTGTGGATACCGATTAAAGAACTCCTTATCCAACTTCCAATTGTTCAAGTCCAGGATCTTGGAGACGAGTTGCTGCGGGTCATGTACCAGATCAGACTCAGATGTTGAGATTTCAACGGTGAGATATTTCCCAATGTCGGTGGAGACATCATACACACGATCGGGATCTGACATTGACATCTGAACGAGACCTTCTCGTATCGCAGGCCTGTCAACTGTCAGTGAGTAGTCTAACACGTAGAAAGTCATACTTACCATGCTATGAGATCAGCTGCCATGGGGTGATGCACAACGAGCTGCAAGGGTGTAGGTCGAAGCCAAGGCGGTAAGCTGTGGTACGCATCTTCACTACGCACAATTTGCCACTGTCACACGTTAACGACATTCATAAACTAGTGGGTGGGGATACATGCCCTCAACAGTAGATACAAAACCCAATAAGTGGCGAGATACTCTGACGTCCGCCGTGTTTTCCGTACGGGCTCCAAATACGCCTTGAGATCAGTCGACAGCGAATTCTGTTTATTATCAACCAGAAAGTCAATCAGTACAGGCGGTCCGATGGACTCTGGGTTTTGGCTAGCTCGCTGTATCATATCATGCAAGAACACATCTTTCGCAGCCGATGAAAACATCAGCATGGACATGCTTGGGCGGAAGGCGGGGAGGTTATGTTTCATGCACGCATCGAACAACTCGGTGAAGCCATCGAGAGGATCTGGGGTACGCTGCTTGTCGTGCTGATGCGATGAACTGTCCTCGACTTCAGGGAAGTGATCCATGTCGTCGTTATCTCGCAGCAGGTGACTCGGGCTGCTTATCCATCTCATGGTCATGGCAGCTTCGGATTCAGGTCTCCGAGGCGTCTGTATCTGTGATGAATCCATCGTAAAGAAGTGGTCTGAGTTTTTATTGCGGACTGTGAGCGATTGCGAGTGACTGAGTTCGGTCGTGGCTCTGTCGCTTTCATCTGACCGATCCATATTGGCCAGCTGAAAGTCGTCTCCCAGAATTGCATCCATATCATCACCGTCTGTATTTAGTAGGTGGGAGCTATCATGAATATCCAATGTCGCACAGTGGATCAGGTCGTCTGGTAGATCGTGTCTCGATGTTGTGTCGTGAAGCATAAGTCCATCTAGATCTGAGAGTTCGGTGGATTGCAGGTGGTCATCCACGGCCATGGGTGCTGGTTGCGCTGCAGGACGCACTTGAGTGGTGTCGTTGAAGCTCGAAGACTTCACTGCAAATGTCTGCGCAGAAGCGTCCCTCTCATTGTTGCTATCGTAGCTGGGCGTTGGACTACCATCAGAACAGACCAATGGTGCATTGAGTATCGAGTTTGATCTTAGGTCGCGTTGGCGTTGCAGTATGTTCTCCATCTCGTCCCAGAGACCGCGCATTTGTTGGAGCTGCCAACTCAATTAGCCACTTCACATCAATTGAGGCGCGAATGGAGATGAACCTCATCTTGTAACTGCAAGTTCTGGGCAGCAAGTTGAGAGGCTTCAGTCTTGCCGGCTGATTTGAGAAGAGATATCTGAGCTTCGAGTCCTTCGATGTACTGCTTCTGCCGCTTCCGATGCTGTCTTTGCGCATTCCTGTCTGTTTGGCGCTTCTTTGCGCGTCGCGATTCAGCGTCGGTGGTCATATTGATGGCCTCGTTTGCGCTAAGCGACGGCATCGATCGATTTAACTGAGAAGTAGGATACAAAGTGTACACTCTTCTATTTGTGATAGCAGTATTAATTGCTGTGTCAAATGAAGGCAATGGATGTGATGGAAATGAGAGAAAGATTATTTGCCATCGGACCCCTTCCCCCTCTTTGCTCTTCAGAGCATGTTCCCCGAATTAGTTAGACTAACGGGGTTCTTGTAAGCCCCGGAATCGATCTCGACCCCGCAGATCCCCCAGCTTTCAGGCGAGCTAGCCCTGTAGCCTACAGCTTGGAGAATCTCAACCTCAACCAGTGCTGTTTACAATGATATCTTGAACCTCTTATGAGGTGTGTAAATAATGGACAGTGAAGCTTGTTCAGGATTTTCAAAAGATATGTTTATTTATTGGTTATTTTACTGGTTTCGGATGTATCGATAATAACACGTAGACTAATCTCTACCTAAACTGCTTATCCAAGTTCTGTCTCGCTAGGCCAGCGTGACGCCGCCTCGTCAAGAAAATAATGAGGCTGTCATTACTTTCCATGGAAGAAGCCTACAGTAGCAATTTTTAAACCCAGCACGGCTTGGTTTTGATACCGTGAAGCGTGTCGAGTTTTATCAACATTCTGATCTCAATTACCCTCACCAGACCCCGAATTATCACAGCTTCATTTCCAGATCGCGACCCGCCTTGATATGACCTGTGAATATTTAATAAGGATGACTATCAGATCGACTTCTTAGAGGGAATGGAAATAATCAGACGAGGTCTTATCCAAGTCAATTGTTCTGAGGTACCCCACATTGTTTTCACATCACTTCAAGCCTAACCTCAAATGGCTTTAGTGGTGTGTTATAACCGAGGATTCAAGCTGACTCGACTGACTGACTCGAGTTTGTTTCCCCCACATCCAGGTGTCATTATTCCCTGTATGGGTTCCCCTCAGTGACCCTCCTTTCGGCTATGTACCGTCAGTCCGGGTCAGATGACGCCGAGTACGCTCTGGGCCACGATATGAAGATGATGAAAAAGGCTTGGTCTAGCTGAAGAAGTAGTGATTTGTCTACCGCACGTCCATTGAATTAGCTCGTCTCCGATCTTGAAAAGCCCGTCCATCATGACTATCTCGCAGAGCAACAATGAGAGCAGCGGCACGCAGCCAACAAGAACCCCAACTACACAAGGATATGGCCAGCACCCACTACATGATAGATCACAGAGGCCATTGAAAGTCATCGTCGTGGGTGCAGGCCCTTCAGGGATCGCAGCGTTGATTGAGCTGAAGAAACTCCCGCACGTTGAGATTTTATGCTTCGAGAAGAATGCTGATGTTGGAGGAACATGGCTGGAGACGAGGTATCCTGGCGCAGCGTGTGACGTTGCAAGTCACGCCTACCAGTATTCGTTTGACTACAAGACGGATTGGTCCCGACAGTGAGAAACAACGAATTGACAGTCATTTGATCCTCCTACTGACGAGAATAGCTTTTCACCTGCCGAGGAAATTGGCGAGTACTTCATCTCAGTAGCCAAAAAACATGATCTATACGACAAAATCACATTCAACTCCCGCGTGATTGGTGCCGAGTGGGACGACAATACTGGGCTTTGGCGGGTTCAGGTTGCGCGCGACATCTCCCCTGAAAGTGATGCTGTCGTTGAAGACCATCACGCTCACGTTTTCATCAACGCTGGCGGTATCTTGAACGACTGGAAATGGCCTGATATCGAAGGCTTGCACAGCTTCAAAGGGAGACTGATACATACAGCTGCCTGGGTAAGATGAGTTATCGTCTTATTTGGCGAGGCACGGACTAAAAATGACCAGGACCCCGAAATCGATCTCAAAGGCGCGACTGTCGGCATCATCGGATCTGGCGCAAGCAGCATACAGGTAGTCCCAACCATACAGCCATTATGCGACAAGATCGACGTCTATGTGCGGTCACCCACATACATTCTACCAACAGTTGGGTTCGGCATAGAGTCCTCCAACTTTAACGCGCCATGTAGGGAGCCACGATGTCGTCAAGACCTTGTTACTGACTGTTGCTAGATACTTCTGCGGATATTGAGCGGTTTAACAACGACCCAGAATATTATAAGGCGTTTCGAAAGCAAATTGAGCAACAGATGAATGAGAACTTTGCCGCTAGTATTAAAACCTCGGAAGCCCAGGAGAAAGGCAGACAGGTATGCTGGTACGCACACAGCTGCGAGTTTCGCATTGACCATGATATAGTGGGCAGAGAAAATGATGAGTTCAGCGATTGCCTCACCGGAGCTGAGAGAAAAGCTCATTCCCAGGTATGTCTCTTCCATACTCCATCAATACATCGCTGACAACACTCTCGGGCAGTTGGGAACTCGGATGCCGACGACTTACTCCCAGCCTGCCCTATCTCAAAGCAATTCAGGAGCCCAACGTGAATGTCATCAGAACAGGCATTCGTAGGATTACTGAGAAGGGAATTGAGACAGACGATGGCCGGACTCATGAAGTCGACACTCTTATTTGTGCAACTGGGTTCAACACTTCTTTCTCTTCCAGATTCAACATCGTTGGTCGAAATGGTGTGAGTCTACGTACTATGTGGAAAGCTAGAGGTCCAGAGGCCTACCTTGGAATGGCTATTGCGGGACTGCCCAATTACTTCAGTAAGCTACAATGAACGGGCCATTCGGAGAGACATGCTGACAACCAATAGCTTTGCTAGGGCCCAACTGTCCTATCGCCAATGGCTCTCTCATCCCCTGTATCGAGTCGAGGTATGTCCCCGTATTCTCCACGCAAGATCTCATACTAACAGTGCCTTGAACAGCGCCAAATACATTGTGCAAGCGATCACGAAGATCCAAACAGACCAGATCCGATCACTGGACGTGAAGCAGCCGATCCAAGACGCTTTCAATGACTACGTTCAAGAAGTTCATAAAGACCTCGTCTGGACAGGATCTTGCCAGAGCTGGTGTATGTACCTCCAACCCTGCGACCCGATGATCTCAGCTAATCTATTGTTTGTGTAGATAAGGACCGAAAGTCAGGCAGAGTCGTTGCAGTTTGGCCGGGATCAAGCATTCATTTCATGGAGATGATTGCTAACCCACGATGGGAAGACTTCGACATTAAGTACATTAACGTGAGTAAGATGATTTCTCAGATGATAATGACTCACATGAGAACTAGTCGAATCCGTTTTCGTTTATGGGCAATGGAATATCTCAGCGCGAAGCGAAGGGTGAAGATCTGACATACTGTAAGTACCTAGAATCCATTGGTACGGTGTTTTGCTTACATTCTCAGATCTCGATAATATGGCGCCGGACGTGAAGGTATAACTTTGATGGAATTGAGGAAGTTTCTTTGCCGGATTAAGGAGGAACGCGCTCGTAGCATTGACGCTGAAACATTGTTTTACTTCAGTAGTCCTAGACTCCTGGATCAAATTGAACTATAATGGAATTTGTGCCGACTGGAAGATAGACCTCACATCTTTAGCTACCTTGTCCATGATTCACACCTTGCTGCGTTTGAACGTATCATGATGGTATCTACTTCCGTGATCCTATGTGCTTAATAACTTGCGGTCTTTCAATCATGGCACTTTGCGTCGCTGATGACTCGCTGTAGGGTTGGATCGCTCGAGTCAGCTTGCTATGTCATGACTGCTAGACTCTCAAGTATAAGTGTCCGAGATTTCCCCACCTCGTATCCTCCCAGTGACCAGCAATATTTCTCTCAAACATCAATCAACCATCATGAAACCTCAAGGCCCCGAGGAAGCATTCAGCAGCGGCGTAGCTGTGATAACAGGAGCCGGAGGAGGTCTAGGCTCCGGTCTCGCACGACACATCGCTTCGTTCGGAATGACTGTCATTATCGCCGACATCGATCTCATACGTGCCGAAGAAGTTGCCTCAGATATTAGAAGCTCTAGTGGAAAGGCCGAGGCGAGGGCCATCGACGTATCTCGACCAGAGGAGCTGGATGCACTGGCTCAATACGTTCATACGCACTACGGAGATGTCCAACTACTCATCAACAATGCAGCAATTGAGACACTGGGTCCACTATGGGAATTATCATCCTCGCGATGGGAGGCGACTTTGAGAGTCAATGTCCATGGTGTCATTCATGGCGTCCGGGCTTTTCTTCCTCGCATGATCGTTTCCGGAAAGGAATGCTGGATCGCCAACGTTTCGAGTGTCGGGGCGTTCACCACCATCCCAGGCCAATCAGCATATGCCGTCACAAAACACGCCGTCCAAGCTTTCACCGAGTCACTTCATATAGAGTTGAAGTCTCAAAAGACGCCCATACATGTAAGCTCTGTGATTCCGGGACTGTTGAACACTGGTATCTTCGATCGTGCTCAGCACGATAACTCTACGGCTGATCCGGCTTGGGAGAAACATAGAAGGTCAATAGCTGAGTTAGCACGGGAGAAGGGAATGGGTATCGATGAGGCGAGTCGTATCATTGTGGAACAGATCGCGGCTGGGAAGCTCTGGGTTTGTACCCATCCCACTATCATGACTGAGATATTGCAACAGAGGATTCAGTACTATGAGGGCCAAGGAGAGCCTAACATTCCGCCAGCATAGCGACCCTGGAAACCATCAAAGGAATTATATATATCATAGCATCAGTCAAGCTCCTAGAATCGTCGCATGACTATTTATCAGCTCGCATTCGTCTGACACTTGACCATACCTGGATTATAGGATGATTGAAGCCCATCATAAACCCAGCTGAGATGTAATGTCGAGTGACCCTTCCAGACTCGAGACCGTACGTAGCAGAGTCATTCATATAAGAAAATAGAAAACAGCTTCCTGTCTTGAGTATGTAGTCTACAGCCTCGCTCTCTGCGACTCCATCTTTTCTTTCCATGACGCCTTCAACACTCGACGCAGAATCTTACCAGAAGGGCTCTTTGGAATCTGATCCATAAACTCAACACCTCCGCTCAAGCGTTTATGCTTCGCCTTCCTCGCCGCAACAAACTCCTGTAACTCCCGTACAACCTCTGGCCCCTCCTGGACCCCGCTTGTAAGTACTACAAAGGCTCTAGATGTCTCACCAGAGTAGTCGTCAGGGATGCCAATTATGGCAGCATCTTTGACTTTGGGATGGCCTAGAAGTAGGTCTTCGAGCTCAGCTGGAGCCACTGCATGTCCTCGCACCTAGATTGTGACAAGTCAACTTATCGAACTTTGCGTAGCAGAGAAAAGACCTACTTTTATCATCTCCTTGATCCGATCGTGGATTGTAATGAATCCTTCGTTGTCGATTGAGCCAAGATCACCGGTCTTCAAGAAGCCATCTTCTAGATATGATGCTGCAGTTTCCTCTGGCCGATCCAGATAGCCCATCGTAACTTGAGGGCCCTTCGCCCATATCTACCAGAAAAACAGTCAGCACTAACACTTGTCTTTGTAAGGAGTGTCTCACCTCTCCAACATTTCCAGCTGGTACATCCTCTCCTGTGTCGGGGTCCACAACACGTATTTCGGTACCTGGAACCAACTTGCCAACCTTTGCGGCGTTGCTCCAGGTGCTCAAATCCGGCGGAGTCACCGTCAAGCAGGACGTCGTCTCTGTCATGCCCCAGGCTTGTCGGACAGCAACAGTCGGGAACTTTCTCGCAAGCTGAGCAATTACTTGGTCAGCTAATGGGGCTGCGCCCGTGTTGAATTGTTTGACAAATGATAAGTCGTATCCTTGAGCTGATTTGTCATTCAACAACCGGATCAACAGAGCTAGGACAGTCAGTTAAAGGTTCCTTTTGAAAGATAGCTAGGCTGACTTACGAGGCACAAGCCACAGCTCATCACACTTGAATCTCACAATGGTATCCATCATCTGCTTCATATCGAACCTGGCCATTATAACCATTTGCTGCTCGAGAACAATGGGCAGATGAAGTAAATGGACCAGACCGGTGACTAGTCTTGTCAGTCAAGCACATCTACAGAGGCCGCTTAACTTACTATGATAGAAGGGCAGAACACCCAGTACTGTCCGCCGTCGGTTGGGTGGAGTGAGGGCGCTGATCTGACGGAGTTGGCTGATGACGTTGGCGTGAGATATCTGGACCTGATGGCCACCAATATTAGCATCTCCTCGTCTGGGGTTCACAGGCCATAGCCGAAGCGTCTGACTTACAGCTTTAGGCTTTCCAGTAGTGCCAGAGCTCCAAGAAAGAAATGCACATGGCGACGCCTCGTTGTATTTAGGTTCCCAGGTCTGCGTGTAGGATGACGGGTAGAGTGACTCTCCTCGTTGCCGCAGGTTCTGGAGGCTGTTTGTCTCGTCCTTGGACCCATCAAGTCTTAGAATATTCTTTGCTCGTAATCCGATTGCTTTACAAGCGGCTGTGACTTCATCAACGGCGCCCTCGTCAGCAAACACAAGCGCCGTCTTGGAGCTTCCGAGGAAGTAGACCAGATCATCGAGCATCGAGCCAGGCGGTAAAAGGGTGACTATAGCACCCAATCGACTCGCTGCTAGCATCGCAGCTGGATACCATATGGAATTCTCCCCGATAATGGCAATCTTTTGCCCAGGTGTGACATCGTATTCTCGATGAAGAATTGTAGAGACAAGGGTGGCAATGGACTTTAGGTCATGAAACGAAAGGAATTCGCCCGTGGCGCTGTCATGAAATCCGCGAGTTTGTGATAGTGCTGGATCCGCTGAAGTAGATTGGCCTAACAGGAGTTCATCGCCCTCAAACATCCACTGCCATATGGAGGGGTTCCCGATTACTGGCCATACCGGGTTAGCGTCTATTAGTGGCTTCTTCGTGTAGAGTAGGGTGACCTACGGGGTTCTAATTGCGGCCCAGAAAACGACATTGTTCACAGATGGGAAATAAACAACCACAGTCAATATTTCTCAATGCCTCCTATCAGCATCAAGTTTTATTGCCTCGTCTGCAGAATGTGTGTTGTGGATAATCACTGGATGACATAGCATGGTATGGCCATCTGACTCGGGTGGAAAACACTGACTAGCCGAGTTGACTCGATGCATGACCGAGTGCATCGGCAATTGCTAGCTCGGACCGAAATCGGTTTTTGCGCCAAACTGCATCAAACATTTAGATTATTACCTCTTGAACGGCCCATGAAGATAACCAATCTCATAACCGGTTTTATAACTCGGCTGAAGCATCGGTCTTCGGGTACCCAGCCGTGCAATTTCTCATCCGTCCAATCCCACATTATATGTCCAACATGGAAGCTTCACCAATAACAGTGGCTGTTGTTCACACTCCGTACTGGAATCTATCAGATGCAGCATTCCTCAGAGATGGATCGCACAACGTCTTGGTACCTGCACTTCTGTACCTCCGAGCCTCCGACATTGAAACGACGCGTTCTTCGCCCCGTCCGCCGCCACGCTCTCGCGAACGAAAGAGAAAACACCCTCACACAAGTCATCGAGACCCATTCAAGCAATATGTTCATCACTCTTCCCCCAACTCTGAAGCAGATCATTCGAGCCCATCTCCATGCTCAATGAACTCCAGCGACGCAACCAGCGAGCATGATGGAGATCCGGCAAATATTCTTCATAAACTGAATATGACGGACCACGAACGCTTGCTACTCAATAATCTTGAGAATGAAATACGCAGAGACGAGTATTATGGTTCGGCTCGGTCAACACCAAGTTTTGCACCCGCATCCAAGAGAATGAGACATGACAGCGATGCCTTGAGGACGAGGGAGCAAAAGTCGCCAGAAGAGGAAAAGAACGAATATGAGCGGTGGGTCATGGGGTCATGGGATAATTTGTTCTCAAGAGCATCTATCTACCCGGAGTAACATGAGAAGAAAGTATGCGTAATTTTGCGTTTTGCAATTGGATTCAAGTACCATAGCAGTAAGTAAGTCTCTTTTCTCACCTCAAGCCTGGCTGACGCGACGGATAGCCGCTCACAAAAGGCCCAAACATACGACCGGATCTTCAATTCTAGTCCGAGGCGCTCCTCTCGAGTCGGTCACCATAATTATTGAAGACATGCAGAAGAAACATCAAGCTCGGGATTTGCCCTGCCAAGCTTGGAATAAAGGCTGAGTCGACTTTGGCGAACTCTAAGGTCTTAATCTTGTGGGGAAGAGACTGTGCTTCATCCATGACATCCCGGATAGCCAGTTCAATTACTTGCAACATTTCAAGGATAGACTGAGGAACAGTTATTTCGAAGCTCAGAAGAAGTGGATTAACAAGCCAATATTCATGGCAGGGACATGGTGATCTTCTAGGGGCAGTCTAGGCTTCAGCGAATGGTGTAGCATCTTGCGGATGAATGAGACAGTCGGGAGAAGTTGACTGTAGGCAGTTGTCGTGAAAGATGGCTTTGTGCTGGGAGGCTGATAGTTCGAGAGCAATCACCGGGCTTTTAGTTGGGTTTATTGTCAAATCTCCATCAACCATGACTTTTTGACCCACGTCATGAAAACAAACCCTCAATCCCGGTAATTTCTGTCTTCCTGTTTCTTGACCCAGCTCAGGTTGTGCTTGATGACAAAAGGGACTCTAGCAAGAGGCCGGTGAGTTATCCAAGATAGGACGAACTGGTAGGTCCATGTACTCTCGGGCCTTGGGAGCAGAGGTCCAGTGATTATTTCGTTTCTTTATACTGTTGGTGTCTTCATAGCCTACGCCGGAGTCTCAAACAAGCACATACGACCATACCTATCAGAAAACTCGGGATCCCGTCCGCTCTCCCATAGATAAGCTGGTAAGGGGCGGATTAGTAGTTGGGTCGGTGACGACCAGCGAATCCCCGCTGTTGTATGTTTTTTGGTGCATGATCTCATTCCTTTTTGCTGATGTTCTCGTTTGATCCAGTATGGGGTCGAGGTCCAAGATCCTCTCGTGATGTTGAACGGTGCTAGCGCAAGTGCAAGTATCAAGCCCACTCGGCTGCTTCTCGGAGAGACAAGTAGGGCATGAGAAAGAAAGAGAGTGCAAATTTTCAAGACCGATGCCGCAAGGACAACGGATATCCCGTCGGGGACTAAGAGAATGATGTGACAGGCCGGGTAAAGGTCGGGGACGGCCAACGATCGAACTCTATCACTAACTTAATCAAGGTCACATTACCGGCGAGTGCATAATTCTGGGGTAAATGCAGCCAAGCTTAACCCCAAACCAGAAAGGCGGAGGTGGAGAAAACTGGGGAGATGGTGTGTCTAATCCATAAACCTGGTTCATCCAAAGTCGGGGAAACCAATGTCAGGCGACGACATAGACTCCACAGTCCCAGTGACTTGTTAAAAGGCCCGAATATCCTCGACGTTTTTCTGTAAAAGTAACCCTATTGCCGAGTTTCCAGCCCATTTCAAAGCATTGCGTAAAGGCTAGAGACCAAGATCCATTATTCAGAATCACCATGTTGTTTGCTAAGTTCCCCGATGCTGTTGGGACGAGTGACCAGAGGAGCCGATGTGTCTGCCGATGAGCGGGGGATTGATGGCCGTGTCGTGCTGTTTCTACATGTTGTGAGGTATAAATTGGAGTATATAAAGAGCGCAGATCCTAAAGGTAAGTACAGTATGTCCAGGCATCGAGACAAGCAAACCGCAGGACAATGTTTCCATCTTCAATATCTTATTTAGTGGCCCTGACTCTGATGAGCCAGGGTCTACTAGCCCAGAACCAACCGGGTAATGTCATCACCGATGATACTTACTTTTATGATCAATCACCAGCAGTTTATCCTACACGTCAGTTACGATTTTGCAAGAGCTTCGCATGAATAAGACTGACTTTCACGATTAGCGGAACAAGTAGACACCGGATCCTGGGCTGCCGCCGTAGCCAAGGCCAAGAACTTGGTGTCCCAGTTGACACTTGAAGAGAAAGTCAACTTGACAGCAGGAGGTCAGACGACCACCGGTTGTTCAGGCTTCATCCCTGGCATCCCTCGTGTCGGCTTCCCCGGCTTGTGCTTAGCAGACGCTGGGAACGGCGTCCGCAACACCGACTACGTGAGCTCGTTTCCTTCAGGAATCCATGTCGGTGCGAGCTGGAATCCGGAGTTGACTTATAGCCGGGGCTACTACATGGGCGCCGAGGCCAAAGCCAAAGGTGTCAATATCCTTCTTGGTCCAGTATTTGGACCTTTAGGCCGAGTAGTTGAAGGTGGGCGGAATTGGGAGGGTTTCTCCAATGATCCTTACCTAGCGGGTAAACTGGGACATGAGGCTGTCGCTGGTATCCAGGATGCAGGTGTTGTTGCGTGCGGGAAGCACTTCCTTGCTCAAGAACAGGAGACCCATAGACTTGCCGCGTCCGTCACTGGGGCCGATGCTATTTCATCCAACCTCGATGACAAGACACTCCATGAGTTATACCTTTGGTAAGGACACAACACACAAGCTGCATCGAGGGACTTGACTAACCTCCACATAGGCCGTTCGCCGATGCAGTCCACGCCGGACTCGCTAGCGTGATGTGCAGCTACAACAGGGCAAACAACTCACATGCCTGCCAGAACTCCAAGCTTCTCAACGGTCTCCTCAAAGGTGAACTGGGCTTCCAGGGTTTTGTAGTCTCAGACTGGGGTGCACAACAGTCCGGTATGGCTTCAGCACTGGCTGGCCTGGATGTTGCGATGCCCAGCTCCATATTGTGGGGTGCTAACCTTACCCTTGGTGTGAACAATGGAACTATTCCTGAGTCACAGGTTGACAACATGGTTACGAGGTATGCTCAAACTTTGATCCGCATTCCAAGTTTCTTCTTACTGACGATTGCGTAGGATTCTTGCTACTTGGTACCAGCTGAATCAGGACCAAGATACTGAAGCCCCTGGTCACGGGCTGGCTGCTAAACTTTGGGAACCCCACCCCGTAGTCGATGCTCGCAATACTAGCTCCAAGCCTACTCTCTGGGATGGTGCAGTCGAAGGCCACGTTCTGGTCAAGAACACTGCCAATGCACTGCCTTTGAAGTCCGACATGAAACTCGTCTCTTTGTTCGGATATTCTCACAAAGCCCCCGACAAGAACACCCCGGAGCCCGCCCAAGCCATGTTCTCCCCTTGGTCTGTCGGTGTCCAATCCGCCAACCTCACTGAGCTGAACACCGGCTTTCTCGGAAACCTGAGCCTCACATACTCCGCCATTGCGCCCAACGGAACCATCATCTCGGGCGGAGGCTCTGGCGCTAGCGCTTGGAGTTTGTTCAGCTCACCTTTCGATGCCTTCGTTTCTCGGGCGAAGAAGGACGGTACTGCACTTTTCTGGGACTTCGAGAGCTGGGATCCTAGTGTCAATCCTACTTCTGAAGCTTGCATCGTTGCTGGTAATGCATGGGCCAGCGAAGGCTGGGATAGACCTGCTACCTATGATGCCTATACTGATGAGCTCATCAACAACGTCGCCGACAAGTGCGCCAACACTATTGTTGTTCTTCACAATGCTGGAACCCGCCTTGTGGATGGTTTCTATAGTCACCCAAACGTCACCGCTATTATCTACGCTCATCTTCCGGGTCAGGACAGTGGAGATGCTCTCGTTTCATTGCTTTATGGCGATGAGAATCCATCAGGTCGTCTCCCGTACACCGTTGCCAGCAACGAGACGGATTATGGTCACGTGCTGAAGCCAGACCTGACTCTTGCCCCCAACCAGTTCCAACACTTCCCTCAGTCTGACTTCTCTGAAGGTGTTTTCATTGACTACCGACATTTTGATGCCAAGAATATCACTCCTCGCTTCGAGTTTGGTTTCGGATTGAGCTACACGACCTTTGAGTATGCTGGTCTCCAAGTCACAAACTCCGAGGCCCAGACTCAGGAATACCCAGCTGGTGCTCTTACCGAGGGAGGCCGTTCAGATTTGTGGGATGTAGTTGCTACTGTGACAGCAAACGTCAGCAATACTGGCTCTGTTGATGGTAAGGAGGTTGCACAGCTGTACGTTAGTACTCCTGGGGATGGTCCTGTGAGACAGCTGCGTGGCTTTACGAAGCCTGCTATCAAGGCTGGGGAGACTGTTACTGTGACCTTTGAGCTTACTCGCCGGGATCTGAGTGTCTGGAATGTCAGTGCGCAAGAGTGGCAACTTCAGCAGGGTGACTATGCTATCTTTGTCGGAAGAAGTAGTCGAGATCTACCTCTACAAGGTACTCTAAGTATTTAGTTATGATTCCTTGAAAAAGGATGCTTCGATGTAGTTAGTTGAGTCTATATCTCTAATTCTTTGTATCACTAATTAATCATGTCCGCCGGATCTTATGCTAAGCGTTTGGTATAATACAAGTTGCAAAAGGCCTTAGCATCGTGGCCTGTTGTATAATTTATTTATGACGCGCGACATCTCGAAGGCTTGATATCATAGCTATACATCCGTTCTGTTAGAAGACATCATATACAAGAGAGAAAAATAACGTTCAGTGTAAGAGCAAAGTCAATTCACTTATTTAGTAGTGGTACCTGACAAGACTATAGTTCAGTCCCTCACAACTCCATTACTCGTAGACCAGCTACAAAGCCGATGCCTTAGTAACTTACTCCTTTTCCTTTTCATCACCCTCGTCGTCATCCTCGTCATCCTCATCGTCTTCGTCCTCATCCTCCTCAGAGTCGTCATTCTCAGACTCAGCCTCCTCCATCTTCTCCAGAAGCTTCTCAATTCGAGCCTCGACCTTCTCAGATCGGGCCAAGTATGCATTAGCCTTCTTCTCCAGAGCCTCCTTCTTCTCTTTTTCTTGCTTCAGCAACTCCTTAAGTCGCTTGTTAAGCAATTCGAGGTAAGCAATGTGAGCCTTATCACCATTACCCCCAATGTTAACTGGTGCACTAACTGGTGCACTAACTGGTGCACTAGTTGTAACGTCCTTGGTCATGGCATCGGTAATCTCCTTGGCCTTGCTACGGAAGCTTCTAAGTGTGAAGAAAAGTGACTTGGGAAGCTTGTCCCACTGCTCGGGATAGTCTTCCTCGTCCTTGTCACAGTCTCCAAGACGCCAGACTGTAACTAGATCCTTGGCGAGGTCGATGTCGGCTACGGTAATCTGGTCCGCATAAGGGAGGGGGCCTGCGGTTTGGTGCTTGTTGTGGTAGCGAAGGAGCTGACGCGCTCGGAGGCGAGTGTTATCTTCGGTGGTTGCCCAAGCCATGATGGATATTTAGGGGTAAGATAAGTAGTTGTTATATAGAGGTAGTGATGTAGTTAAATGAAGTTGTTGTTATTTTGTTGGTGGTAAATAGAAAAAGAATCCAAATGCTGAGGAGGAAGATAGGTATAAATACTTGCACATTTTCCCACTGAGAGAGACTCAAGGCCGACAGTGAAGCCAAATGTTCTTCAAAGCTTGCCAGTGGTACTCTGCATGTTCGTGATTATTCATATGCTACGGTGACGTCCTTTGGCCAGTGCCTTATACCGGCGACTAAATCCTTTGTCACATGTCTCATGTTCACCGAAAACAAATTATGTTTTATTCTCCATTGATAGCCATTTTATGAACACATGTGAACGCAAGGCTCAGACTGGCAGTTCTATTTCGTTCATGCGGTAGTACAAAGAGCAGCTCTTAGAGAACAAAGACAGCAATTATCTTTACAGTGTTCTTGGAACACTACCACCTCGACGTTCTAGTTGTGTTGAATACCTAGAGTAAGGCTTACAGAATAACACAGTGGTCACCGTCGAACAGAAGAGGCATGATAAACATAGGAAGCGACAAGACAACTCTTTTTTATTATCATTCTTGCCAACAACAAGAAGTAACACAGTTTCACAATCCATATTTTATTGTATTCTAGAGACCAAAAGTAGTACAACAAGTATTGAACATAAGTTGACTGTGTCATTTGTCTAGTCTACAATAGCAAGAGGCCTTGACAGAGACATCAGTACCTGCCAGTGCTTTTTGCAAATGGCTTTCAATATCCTTCGCCTCTGAATCCCTCCCTAATCTCGACAAACCTTCGTGAAGACCGTGCAGCGCCCACACGTTATTAGGGTGCCTCAAAGCTCGAGGGAGTTTATCGTTGAGTCCCAAGTCTGTCTTATAAACCTCAACAGCGTCCTCGAGGTATCCCTGCTCCATCAGCAACGCACCATACGCATGGCGCGTAGGCTGCATCCAGCCCCAGGGTTCATCATAGGGAAGGTTATCCTCCCTACGAATAGCTTCACGAAGGTGTTCAAAGGCGACATCATAATTTTTTCGCCGATACTCCAATTCACCGTCAAGCATAGCTTCCGCGACTCGAAGAATATCCAAACACGTGTTGTTAAAAAGAGTGCGTGATGTTGGAACTCTCTTTAGGGATTCATGGAAAAGCCCTCGATGGTTTTCCGATTCTGATACTCTCCCAGTAGCAGCAAAGGCTACACTCTTCGCATACAAGACGATTGATGTGGTCATACAGTATAATTCCTGGTCTTCCGGTAGTTCCAGGTCGATCAGGTCCTGCCATTTTCCGAATCTGACTAGGATATGGGCACGGAGGCTCAGAAACGCTTCAAGCCAGTCAGCCATAGGCGGAGACTTGATTTGAAGAAGGTCCTTTGGGATGGTAGACTCTAGCCGAATCGCAGTGTCGATGCAAACTTGGTACTGCCCTGAAAACATCGCGGCATAAACCCGAAAATGAAGATCGTGGCATCGATACAAAGAATAAAAGTTCAGAGGCCCAGCCTTAGATAGATACTTATCGTCAGCTTTGATTGCCTCTGAGTTTGATTCAATGGCTGCTTGATAATGTCCACAGAGGACATCCAAGTGAGTTGGCATGTGGTGTAAGTGCCCTCCGTCAGGTACAAGCCCACGAAGGTGGTTGGCCGTTGGAAGAGCATCTTCTGGGGTAGGAGACATTTCCATCAGGTGGATATAAAGATGGAGTAAGCCAGGATGCTTTAGAGATCCATTGAGCTTGAGGCCATCATCAAGTAATGCCTTGATTTTCAGCGTGTGAGCTCCTGCAATAGGTTCTCCTGTTTTTAAGTCCCAAAGATTCCATGGGTTTAGGTTCATCAAGGCATCCGCATATATCGTGATGACATCCAAATCGTCTGGAAATTCACTGTGCACCAGTTCCATTGCATCAGCAAAGCCCTGGTTCCAAGAAGAGCAATTCGAAGGTCTATCTTGTGGATAACGGTGCTGAAGCGCGTTGATAAGGGCTTGCTCAACTGGAGTGCAGGCCGGCATCTTAGTCATGGCTGTACGGGCGGCATTGTGGCCACGCGCAACTGCATCGGCCAGGTCTTTGTCATCAAAGAACGACCACGGCTTGTTATAATTTGGCCCCAGGCTATATGCCAAGCCCCAGTAGGCCATTGCGCAGTCAGGGTCAGATATAGCGGCCTGTTCGAAGCAAAAGACAGATTCCTCATGATTGAATGCAAACGCCCATATAAGCCCACGGTCGAACCAATCTTGGCTTTCGCGGGAGGAAGTAGATATAGTCCACTTATACAAGCCAAGATTAAAAGGGTATATGGATGACATTTCAAACAGTGGCGACTTTTCAGGTAGATAGGGCCAGAACTGGAGCGACGAGTAATATCAAGCTGCCTTGCTTTTCTAAGCATGAGTTATTTTCCTTCTGTTAAGTACGTATCCCCCTCATCAAGTCATGGGACCAATCACGCGCTTGGGCTTCAGCCACCCAAGCTTCTGGAAATTGTGAGTATAGGGTAGTATGGATTCTCGAGCTAGGAGATGTCTCTGAAAGGCTCAAGATTGAAGCAATTATAAGAACAAAGGACATAACTTAGGCGCAATCATTAAGCGCGACTCGCTGATTTAGTGGGTAAGATAGATGAAACTTGGAGTAACATATAACTGGTCCAGCGTGCTGTTTTCCATGTTTATTGAAAGCCAGGCTGATTGTTTGTAGTATATTTATTACCGTTCCGCCAACCTTTTCCCTTCTTTTAACTCTACAGCATGGATGTGAAGTTCAGATACTCCTTAGGCGTGACGTGATCATGGTCGTCCCGATCTGTAGCATAGCTGACATCTTTCCACTCATTCAGCACCTTGAGTTGCTCCTCACACTTCTGCACTCCGCAATCGAAGCCATCAGACCCAATAGCAATACTAACCGCCCATGGCTTTCCAGCCGCAATCCCCTCACCCTTCATAATATCCACCATAGCCACGGCGACCTTGTCCAGATCGCCTGTCCTCTGAGCAAATGCCTTGGCAAACATGAGCCCAAGTTCCCCCATCAGTTTTCCATAGTCTTCAATGGCAGGTCCTTGGCTTGCGAATTTTGGTTCACCATCTTCCCTTGGATGGCCAAGATTGGTAGGAAAGTTACCGCACATGAATCCGACGCAAGAAATGCCAAAAGGCCGGACCTCCTTGTGAAGGCTCTCGATGTAAGTGCTAAGAGCAGCTTTGGACGCTGCATAGTGGGACATAAAGGGCAGAGGACCCCACGAGCTGGCGGACGAAGTGAAGCCAATGCGACCATGGCCCTGGGCACGGAATCGCGGGAGTATAGCGCGAGTCACGTTCATGTGTCCAAATAGATTGACTTGGAAGAGGGTTTGGACATATGCATCGCTATCATTCCTTATTAGCTTGCTTCTTGATCGAAGGGGCCATAGGGTCTTTACTCAGCTTCTTCTGCGCACCTCAAGGCAGAAGCACCGGCATTATTGAACAGCAGGTCAATATGTCCAAAGATGGCCCAGGCCTCGTTAATCGCAGCCTGCACCACGGCCCACGGGGCCGTTATGTCTAGTTCCAAGATGGCTACATTGTCTGACTTCAGGTGGCCAAGTTTCTGGTTTGCTCTGCGACCAGAGGCGATGACTTTGTCGCCACGGGCAACGATTTCATTTACCAACGCAGCGCCAATACCAGATGTGGTACCAGTGACGAGCCAGACGAGAGGAGCCATGATAAACTAGTTGATGATTTTGAAGGGGGGGACAAGAGTTGGAAATGTGACAATAGATTGATTGAGAATTGTTGTGTAAGTTTGCTGTTGAGGGTGAGTAAAAGGTGGGAAGCCTCCCATCTTCTTATAGTTTTGTTTTCCATGATAAAGCTTCAGCTCGACAGCGAAAATCCGAAGTTGGCCATATCTTTCACGTCTGAAACGCATGAACGGACGGAGATATGATCAATTACGGGCTTGTGTCACGTGACGCGGACCAAACTCGTCCGTCTCACCATGAACTGGCTCACTAACCCATTATCGCTTTCGCATCCTTTCACTCCATTCCACAGTCCTAGCCAACTGGAACGAAGAAGACCTCGGCTGAGTAAGGCCCTACGCACGTGAATCTACCCGGTGTGCCACGCATACCATGTCCGCCACGCCTGCAGGTCCAAGGGCGATCTCACAGTCCGTCACAGCTAGACGGAAGATGAGAAAGGGGACGCATAGCTGCAGTGAATGTGAGTCACCATACTAATATGGATTGAATGTGGACCTGGTGCTTGCAGGTAAATATTTAAACCTCGTGTAGGTCGGCAGCATATATCTAGCGAGTTATTTCTATATGCTGCAAGACAATCGTCAATCAGTAAACAGCATGTTGTGCAATTCCTGGCTAACCATTGCTTCAGGTCGAAGGAGAAAAATAAAATGCAAATTTCAACCTGGAACTGCGTCTCCTTGTATCCCATGTGCTGTCCGTGGGTCTCGTTGTCTCGATCAGAGAGATGTGACTCCAGTGAACGAGAGCAGTATTAATACCGGAAGTCCAAGCTTGGGAGAAAGGGTTGCTGTTCTGGAAACGATGGCGAGACATAACGCTCTAACGCATGAGCCGGCCCTAAGGCATGAAGGGTTTGATCTTGAAGACGAGCCAGTCGAGGCAGATGAAAGGGCGCCCTTTGTGTCCATGCTTAACAAAGCCGAGGCATGTCGGAAGTTGATGCTCGATTATGATGGTTTACTGATTGTTTTCAAGGGATCGATGGAAAGTCATCTTCAAATAACCCGGCCTGTTCAAGGAAATTTATCTCACAAAAGTGCACCATTCTACACGCAAAGCTCAAGTAACGCGTGCTTAAAACTTCGCTCGGTTCTACCAGAATATGATCTCTTAATATCTACTCTGTCTAAGAATGGGGCCTGGTGGAGCAGTTTCCGTCACAAGACTGAGGTCATTTGCCAGGGATCTTACGAGGGCCTGGCCGCATTTGCTGCGCGCACCTACACGAGCAGTGACCCTGCCGAACTTGGCATGCTTGTTGTCGCCTATGCACGTAGCACGGGGCATCACCATCACCTATACGGGGTCGTTGATAGACTTGCCATCCCCGATTCTGACCAATCTTACTCTGCAGAGGCAATGGAACTTCTTCTGTTATTAGCCAAAGCCTACAGTGATATTGGACAACCCCGGCAGTCTTGGCTTATGTATCGGAAAGGTCTTGCTATTTCAGAAGTCATGGTAATTTTATCTTATATATCATTAGTCTTAATAACGCTAACCCCGCCACAGGGCTTGTATAGACGGGAAATGGTTTCTCCTCGTCTGAAGAGTATCTGGTGGGCCTTTTACCATGGGGATCGCTTTTCAAGTCTTCTTCTTGGCCTTCCATATGGATTCAACGACGCTCATTTTGGTTCAACCGTCGATCCTTACAATGTGGCTATATCCCCAGAGCAGCGGTTCGTTCTGCGATGTGCATCCATTGCAGGAAAGATCATTGACCGGAATATGATGCCTGGGAAACCATCTTCTGCGGGTTCAATGCTTCTTGACGAACAAATGGATACTATCGCTTCCTCTATGCACTTGAGCTGGTGGGACCTACCTGACTCACTTCCAAACTCCCATGCCGAAACGGATGAGTTAAGAAACCATCTACTATTGCATTTCTACTTCTTTCATGTCAGAATTAACCTCCATCTGCCATTCATTGTTGGTTCAGAGTTGACATCCCCTCGAGGCTCTCACAGACTGGCATGTTTGGAAGCTTCTAGGCAACTGATTAAACGTTTTATCCTTTTGCGTACTCAGATTCATGGTTTTAGTATCTTTGACTGTAAAACCAGCGACTTTGTCGGATTCATGTCTTCTGTGTCTCTAATCCTATGTCTGTCGCAACCAAGGTCAAACGAGTCCATCGTTCCGGTCCCAGAAGAGGATCAGAACCTGATTTCACAAGTTAAAGGCATATTTGAAAGAGAAGAGAAAGCGGGATGTAAGATTGCTTGTCAATGTCGAAGGATGCTTGATATTTTATCGGGTACTCCCCTTCACGGTGACGAAAGCTCATCTAGCAAACTACCAGATAAAATTGCAATCCCCCACTTTGGATATATCCGGCGGAATTTAATACAACAGGCTGGGTTTCAAGTCACAACAGAGGCGTGCTCGAATGAGCAAATTACGACAGCGGTTCCAACCATCTCAAACGATGGTTCGGGTGGGCTAGGAACTGGGCCTGGAAGTAGCAGTCGGCCAGAAGCAGTGGATACTGGAATGTCTTGGGAGTTTGGTGGACTTGAACATTTTCAGGTTGATGATCTATCATCGTGGCTTGATACGGCGATGCTGGATGTGAATCTAGAATGGGACATGCCACCAGGTGGATTCTTTCCTAACAACCCATTTCTGTAGGGATATAGCTATATTCCGTAGAGTGGATTCTAATGAAGTAACAGTTACTGGAAATCAGTATTCAGTCCTACTTATACCAACGGGAGTCACTCTGTCCTATTTAGGAAGATACACTGCCAACCAGGCCAATATATATATGGGAAAAGGGTATTGAATTCAGCTCTTTCGTTGTCCAAGCCGCTCGATCTTCTGATCCACCCAGATAGGATACTTGTTAAGACTCTCATACCATTGGATCACACTGCCAATCTGCAATTATGTGTCAGTAACATGTCATCCACAAAGCACTGCTTACTCACCAGAAATGCCCATGAACCTATAAATGTCGAAAGTGTAAGTGCATACTCAAAACCTGGATGCGTGATGCCAAAGCCTAGTGCACCACAGAGAGTAAAGCCGATAGCGCCGATCAAGTTCCATAGTCCGATATGCCATCCCAGTACCCCCGGCGCTGGAATGTACCATCGAGGCTGAACTTCGACCATGAACAGGGTGCTTGAAACGATGAAGCCCGTGCCGCCAATGACCTGAGGGAGCCAGTAGACGCCGTTCTCAGCTGGTGTAGAGAGGTTGTTGAGTATAGGTGGCAAGGCTGTAAAGCCTGATATCCAGAATATTGTGGCGCCGAATGTTTGTGAAGAACAGGCTAAGAAGCCAATGTCGAAGAAATAATGCGTTCTGAGTTCATACCAGGTCGGCCACCAAGACCACATACGATCATTTCCCGGGGAATCTGTCGTATCATTACCCAGTGTTTTGGAGCTTTGCTTCACAAAAGTCCCTTTTTGCACGTGCGCATGCTTGCAGTTCTGCGCGTGAGTGAGATGAAGCATCCCATCTACACTTTCCTCAACAGCCCATCCGAAACAGTCGGATCGATTCTCGTTAACAGCTTCGAGCATGAGTAAGATCGAACCAAACTCAAACACGGTAGCGCCGATGAAAGCTGTCAATCCGCCAGCCCATTCGGAGACTTTCGTTGAGGGGTTGAGAACGGGGAGCCATGAGTAAAATCCGTTAATGACCCAGATAATCGAGCCTTTCAATAATTAGTTATTTCCTTGTGTGATGAGGTGGTCAGTACCTATTGTGAAAACGACGGCGACATCGTACGATACATCCCAGACTGGGTATCTGACAAACATCTTCAAGATGCCGCGGAGAGTCTGGTGATACGAATTCGACAGCCTTGGAGCTTTTGTTGCATCATGCTTTCTCGGATGGACGCTGATGGCCAGCGCATGTCGTCCTTTTCTGTTATCGCGACTCCTCCAGACATAAGCAACCCCGGGGCTCTCAGCACTCGGTCGCGATTCCTTTCCAGCATCAGACTCAGCATTGAGTGCCTTCTTGTCGGCGACTAGATATCGCTTCGTTGGATTGAGCGACTTGACAGGGCCAGTTGCGCGCTCAGCGTTGTAATGGCGACCATGGAAATGGTCGTGAGCTCTGGGCATTGTTACGGTGGACACCGGCTGTTGATTCGGAATAAACAAGAAAAGGGCGCTGTGCCGTATTTAAAGTTGGCAATTGATTGGATGACGTGGGATATGATTCAAATTGGATTAGCGCTGAGGTAGTCTCAAATGGTACAGCGCGACGCCACACGAACGCTGATGATGCGCAATGATTGCTAAGGACTAGTGATGCATTGATGATGCTATGTCATCATTCTAAATTTTGGTAAATATAGATAATTGCAGGAAAAAGACAGTCAATTAGCGGCACTGGCATACGAAGTGGCTGGACTCCCATGGCAATTCCGGTAACGGTTAGATAATAGCATTTACGGCGCCTCTGTCTCACATGTAACATTTTCCTTTTGTCTATCAATACTAGTTTACTACACAGTATCTTCGCCTCGTTACTCAACGGAATAATAATCTTTTAGCATTTCCGGAAGCAAAAGCCTCAATCTCATCGTCATCAAGAATCCCTTCCCTCCGAATCGTGTCCAAGTACGCTCTGCCAAGCTTGTTATCACTGAAGGGATAATCAACACTAAACATGACTCGTTCAAGAGGCATGTTTCCCAAAAGACACCGCAAAGAGTGCACATCAAACATTCCTGAAGTCGTAATCCAGATGTTATTATGCATCACCTCGACAAACCCACGTTCCATGCCGAAGAATCCGGTGGCCTTGTTTATGCGGTCAAACATGTATGGTATGAGCTCTCCAGAATGGCCAATGATGATTTTGAGTTTAGGATGGCGGTCGAATGTATTGCTTGCCATTAGCCGCAAGATGGTGTTGGCAGTACTGGCATGCCACCCAAATGCAAAGGCGCCGAGTGCAATTGCTGAGTTAGTGTCTGACTGCAGATTGCCGCCTGAGTACAAAGCCTCCTTTGCCTTTTGGCTCGGCCACGCCGGATGTATATATATCGGCACGTCGAGCTCCACAGCTTTTGTCCAGAGTATATCATACTCGCGACCGTCGAAGAAGTTGCCGTCGGAATGATTGTCTATTAGCGCACCGACGAATCCATGCTCTTTGATGCATCTTTCAAGCTCATATGTTGCTGCTTTTGGATCACTCATCAGGAGGGCCGCGAAACCAGCAAACCGAGACGGCTTGGCTTTGACAGTTGCAGCCAGTTCATCGTTGCTGGCCTTTACAGTTTCCGCGGTGAGGAAATTTCCCGGGGTATGTGATAGAACTTGAATCGCTACATCGTTCTCGTCCATGTTCTTTATTCGTTCTTCATCGAGGTCGACGAGCTTGTTGATGATACTGGTAGGAAACCCATGGATTGGGTCGTCTGCAGCTACCTCTGACAACTGTGCTGCCCGAGAGAAAAAGTGTTCCTCAAGTGTAATACTCATTCTGGAGATGTATTGCTTGCTCACGTCTTGAAGATCGAGAAACCTGAAGGTAGAATAGAATCGCGCAATGCATATGAGCTTAAAATTACTAAAGCTGCTCCAGGGAAGAAAAACACCAAATATCATATGCCTGAAATACTCGTACGCTCTTCGGAGATCTCGGATTACGCGTCATCGCCATATAATATGTTGACTAGCTGCTGCAGTCCATCTCGGTGCCGATTCGGCAAACCAAGACTCGGGTAATATATCACTTCTATATGAGACCGACTCACATGTATTTAATGCAGTATCTTTGAGTTGAGATACACAGCATAGTTAGGCACCCTAGGCTCTTATCAACCTCGTTTCGGGAGATTCCAGTCTTGGCTTGAGACCATTCTGATCTACTCTTCTCTGCTCTCAACAACAGATAGTCCATATACACTAGAAATAAGGAGAACCCTCGATATCCATTCCGTTGTGCTTCTGCTCTCAGAATCCTCAATCTCTAACCATCACCATACCACCTTTCCAATCATGCAACCCTTCAACCTCCACCCTCGTCACCTCAGCAAACCCATATCTTGCATAAAGCTTTTCCAGCCCAGCTAGACTAACAAGCCAAGCCACCGAGTCCTCATCGTCTACCTTCTCAAGTCCATCCTCAAGCAGCATCTTGCCAAGACCCTCCCCTTGCAGAACAGGGTCGACGCCCAGCAGAGAAAGGTAGTGCGCTTTTTGTCTTTGCGGGGTGTCTAGCACTTGCGGCTCAACAGCAGAAAACGCATGCTCGAATGTTTTCATGTTGTTCTTGTTGAGACCTTGGACTGGGAAGAGATATTCTTGAAGGTCGATGAACGCGTTGACGACTGAACCGATCCAGAATGCTGATAGAATCAGTACACAGGCATAAAAGAAGGTGGCTGTTCTTACAGGGTGAGAGAAGTTTTTGAAGAAGCGATAGTGGTTCAACTGGTCGCTTCCACCACGAGAGACCGACGGGATGATCATGCTTATCAACCGCGACAGTCAGTGAATACCCAGGCGTCCAATACCTACGCTGAAATCGTCGACAGGACCACGTATAGAAAGATGAAGGATCTTGACGCCGGGTAGGGAAGAAGAAGTCGATCAGTGGTTCGTTACCGAATGATGCAGCATAAATCCGTGTTGTGGGCGGAACATCAAAGAACGTTCCGGGCCGGATGCGGTATTTCGGCGCGGCATCTGAAGATTCGGACATGACGAAACGATGATTCAAGGGTTCTTTTCGAAGTTTTAGTGATCGAAGACTGAGGTTCAGACACAGAACAACAAGATAGCCTTCTCTATATTGGGCAGCATGGAGTTGATACCCGGTTGTCTGTTTTTGAGGCCGGCATGACTCAACTTTTCTCCACGGGATTAACAGTCGGAACTGATCCGACTAGCTTGATAAATGCTCCACTTCATTTTGCCAGATCATCAAGATTTCGGTCAAAGCGGTCAAAGAGATCTGTGATAAGCCTATACTGTATATAACGCATTTTCTTGCGATGACGAAATCTAATTGCTTATTTAGTCTATCGAGGTATTAAAGCATCTCAGAACGATCATGGTAAGCTCAGTGTTCTAGACCGTCGCGATTGCTAATCAAAGCTCCACTTGGCTGGACCTCATAAAACCCGCATTACCAAGCATCGTGGTCTCTCACCAGTGTCACCACGTATCATCAGAAAATTGCTGATAATGTCGGAAGATCTTGTTCTCCCGCGCCCAGGGGCGAGTTACGAGCCTCAGCCGCCAGTTGCGGGACCGACAGAGGCTGCTTTCGTCGAAACATTCGGAGCGCTACTGCCAGCTGCTCAATTCCTTCAGACTCCCCGCGGCAAGGCTGCGTATTATGAGATCAAGCCTTCTTCATCCAAGGATGGTACAACCAAAATTGATAGAGTGCTGTTCATCCATGGTGTTCAGACTCCAGCGCTAGGCATGCTCCCCCTGGCACGCGCCCTTGAGAAGTCGTTCCCAGCTACGCATTTGGTTCTGGTAGATCTCTGGGGTCACGGACTGAGCGATACACCTGTTATTCCACACGAAGCATCACTATTTCACCAGCTGATTGACGATCTGCTGGATCATCTGAGCTGGTCGTCTACTCATCTCGTCGGCTTTTCCTTCGGCGGAGCAACTACTATCAGCTACGTCGTTTCAAGACCTACGCGCGTCAAGAGCTTCACTCTCGTCGCGCCCGCAGGTCTTCTACAACTATCCATGTTCTCGCCCGAAGAGCAGGCCTCTCTTCTCGGAGACGACGAAGCTGCGGCAAAGAAGTGCGTGTTGAGCATTCTCGAGGGCGGAGACCTCGTCGTACCTGCAGACTGGAAACAAAGAGTCGCCAATGGTGAAGTCGTCGCTGAGGCAGTCCGTGAGTGGCAGATGCGCGAGCACGCGGGACATACAGCTTCTGTTGTTGCGATATTCAGAGACGGCAGTGTGATGGAATCGCATGCTCTCTTTGATGAGGCAGCGAAGACGGGAATACCGTCGCTCGCTGTGCTTGGAGAGCTGGATAGCGTGTGCAGCAAGGATCAGCTTAATGAGCTTGGATTCGAGAATGTGTTTGTTGTCCCAAAGGCTACGCATGGTGTTGTGAGGGATCAGGCTGCGGATGTTGCTAACCATATTGGGGATTTCTGGAGGAAGCTAGAGAAGCAGTGAACTGAAGGATAGCTAGTAGTTTAATGGAACAAAATTGGAGCATGCCCTTGTGCACCCAAGTTTCATGGCGCTTGCATTCGCTAGTAAAGTCGCTCGCTTGGTTCAACCGCACAACCGCACAACGTTGAAGCAACCCGGGAATGGAATCTGCTGGAGAACTCATGGTTCCAGATCCTGAAAGACATGCCACTTTAAAGCCTCCTTGCCAATAGTGCCATTTATAGTTCAACTACCGAACCAGCCACTCGGTAATGTCATGCTGATAGGCTGGTATGCATGACAACATTCCAATACAAGGACGTAATGGTCTCGAAGACGCAGTAGCTTGAGATTCAATTGTATAACAAAATATCCCCTCTCCAGGTCTCTCGTATTTTTTCGGATATATCAGTGACCACTGAAACCAGTTATAATCTGCAACTCTGTCTTCCCCAGCACTCTTGTCCAATTTCCCGTACTATTTATCTCTATTGTCATTCAATCCCCGCCGAACCAAACCCCATCATGCCTGTCACTGAGATCAAAAGCCAAGACGACTATGAAAACCTCCTCAAGAAGTATAAAGTCGTTATCATCAATGCATATGCTTCATGGGCTGGTCCCTGCCTGGCCTTAAGCCCCATCTACGACCGACTCTCCAACCAGATTCCCTACAACCCGGAATACCTCGCCCTCGCCAAACTCAACATCGACGAAGTATATGATCTTGCGGAGAAGCTTGATGTTCAAGGTGTCCCATTCTTCATGGCTTATGAGAACGGAAAGAGGAAGGACAATATCTTGATGCCCAGCCCGAGTAAACTCGAGAAATTTCTTATCTCGTGGTCTGATAAGGCTCATGAGCTAGGGAAACAAGGCTGAAAAGAAGTGATTTTGGGACTGGGAGTCTGTTTTTTGAGAATGGATTTTCCACATTGGAGTTACTGAACCTGGTCAGAAAAGGCAGTCCTCACATGGTTATCCGGCTTAATTCCTCTGCGATTAGAGACATCAGCGGTCCATTCTGGACTCTATGATATGTAAAAACTACAAAAATCGAAGGACTTGAATCACGAGAAGGCGGTAGAAATGTCAGTATTTTGTCTATTAGATACATCTTATGATCTTTTATCATTCGTTGCGGCTATGCGTTCGGCTATCCAAGTTGAGTTTACCGATGCTTATCTTATCGCATCATGTCTGTCGGCCCGGCATGGCAAATGGTGGCTCAACAGCGCGCAGACAAAGGACGTTTCCGTCATGTCGCGAACTCGACAGCTCGTCTTACGATGCTTTATTGTAGGTTCTTCGCAGCTGCCTTGAAAGTTCAAATATTAGTGATTAACCAGAGACTCTAATTCCAACCCCCGACCTCAATGCAGGGATATAAACCTCAGCTCTCCAACAGCTGAAGAACCGCGTCAACAGTCTCCTCAGCTGCAGTAGCAAAAAACGCGTGGCTCGCCTTCTCAACTGTGACTTTCCTATCGATCCCCCCTACAGCCGCATACATCTCCTGTCCCGCCGGCGGCACCACACGATCAGCCCCGCAGATGATATAACCCGCCCTTCCCTTGTAATTCTCGTCTGTAAGCGGAGAGTAAGAAACAGGCGTATTCATACTATTCAGCGCTTGATCTTTTAGTTGTGAGATATAATAATCTGCTTCTGTGTCGGAAATGTCGTGATACATTGTTTCTTTTACCCCTGTGAATTTGACCCAGCCCGTTGCCTCCTGTCATAAATTGAGTTTGTTAGTCTATGAGTTTGCCCTGCAGCAGGAGGGGCGGGAATGTTGAATTACGTACGTTGTATTCAACCCATGGAGGAAGATTCTTCGCGTCTGTGCCCATCATATCCAACGTTGTCTTTCCTTCAACGGGTGTAACAGCCGAAATGTAGATCAGGGCAATTACACCGCCCTTTTTACCCGCTTGTTCCCGCTCTTTCTTGCTTAAGCCTCGAACAGCTTGTGAACCATACATTCCGCCATAAGAATGCATCAACACAACGATGTCCTTGCCATCCTCAACAAGCGGAAGTAGGAGTTTCCTTCGCAACGATTCAGCGTCGTCTTGACAGGTGCCGTTTGCATCATGTAACCCGGGTGCGTTTTGACTGACGAACTTGTATCCCCTTTGTATGAAGATTTTCTTTATGGGCTCGAATGACTCGATGGTATGCCATGCACCCGGTACAGCCAAGATAGTTGGAGACATGATAAAAAGAAGGGGTGAATGATGATGCAGCCGCACAGATGATGTGTTGGTGGCGCAACGCAGATTTATAGTCACTTTGTTCAAGAATCAGTAGATCGAGTCCCGTTTCGTATGCATGCCGATAATTAGTCTGGCTCTTAGGAAACCGGGCTCTGACAGAGATGCCGAGACTCATGCAATTTCAGGGTCTTTCCACAAATAGTATACCGACACTAACCTCGCGGCCGAGTCATGCACCCCACCCCGCAAGACCTTCGTTTTCGACCGACTCATGGCAATCTTGATGAACCAATTGAACTGGGGACTATGCCATGTCTACGCCAAAGGCTTTCTAGCTAAATGTAAGTCTCTTTTCTTCTTCGTATGAGCTAGCAAGATGGCTGCCGATGGAGGTAATGTTACCTACGATGAGACTTTCCTCAATGAGAGTCGACAGAATGAGGTTTATGCGACGCATACCGCTTTTTTTTTTTGCCCTGATGGTGATTGTTGTGCCGTATCGGTTCTTTTCATCGAGATTGACGAAGAAGACGCTGTCTTGGGACGATTGGCTTGCCTACTCTGCAGCAGTAAGTCGTACTCACCTCCCCGAAGTTGAAGTTTCTAACATCTTTTACAGTTCAAAACTGTTGGGGTATTTATCACAAGTATGTTCTGGCTTCGGTTCGGCCTGGGGAGTCATCTTGCTTGGGTGATGGAGGAGGATCCGAAGAACATTGAACATTTCTTCAAAGCTATTGTCGCAAACGAGATCATGTACACGACGACTTTGGCCTGTACGAGACTATCTCTTGTAGCATTCCGATCCCTCAAACCCTGTATCGAACGGGGCCGGCATGTGGGGAAATAAGTGTCGTCAGGATTCACGACGTTTAACAAATTGTGTTCTTGCATGGAATGCAGAGGAGGTGGTGTTAACAAAGCATACTTACTACAAGCTCCATTCAGATAATGTTGATGGGCGGTCGTAAGATTCGATCGCGGTGCATCAGCAAGTAAGAGATGAGGATCTCTTACGGAGATTGAGATAAAATTGGTAGACAGTACAAAAGTTTAATTTTAGGATAGGTTTTGAGGGATCAACTAGCTTTTTCATGAAATCTGCACTACCCGAGGCCGGACTGTCTATATCCCGAGAAGTGGGGTACCGGTCCCGAACCAACTGCGCCGTCCCGTCCGTAGCCCGATCTCAACGTCGGGGCCGAAGCGTCCCTTTTCGGGCCTTGATTTCGGGTCTTGATTAGCACTGCTGGACGGAACTATAAAAGACCCAATCTTCCCATCACATAACCGCTCATTCTATTCACAAACATATCCTTTCTACTGAAAAAATGGCAACTACTGAAGAAACATCCGTTGTGATCGTTGGAGGCAGCCTTGTAGGCCTTTCAACAGCCCTCTTCCTCTCCCATCACAACATCCCCACCATTCTCATCGAGCGTCATCCTAGTAGCTCCCTCCACCCTCGCGCAATTGGCTACACTGCCCGAACAATTGAACTCCTCCGCAGCGTTGGCGTTGAGTCCAAACTCAAAGGCATTCAATGGGCAGGCGGTCCACCCAAGCGTATCGTTGTTCAGAGTCTTGCCGGCGAGTGGACAAAGGAGCAAGGCTGGACGCAGAAACCCAAAGGTGGACCGCCTGCTTCGCTTGCCGAGTATTCTCCCGTTGAAGGTGTTGCTATTGCTCAAGATGTTATTGAACCTGTTTTGAGAGATGGCGCGAGGGAGCTTGGTGCCGATCTTAGACTGGGCTTCACGGTCACGGACTGGAGTCAAGATGATGACGGTGTTACAGTCAATGCCACTGGAAGTGACGGTCAAGAACTCCGTGTCAAGGCAAGATACATGGTCGCATGCGATGGCAACCGCAGCCGCATTCGCGAAAGTCTCGGTATCCAACGTCATGGCGTTGGTCTTCTTCGCAAGGTCCAGAGCATCATGTTCAGATGCGAGCCTCTTCAACATTTCCTCGACCGCGGCTACAGTCAATTCCAGATTGAAGGTCGCGAAGACGGTTTCGAGGCTTTCATGACCACTTATGGCGGCGGGCGATGGATGGTAGCATGGAACAAAGAGGTCGATGAGCCTGAAGTTGTTCTAGATGACGCAGCCCAGCGCGACATGATCCGCAAGGCTTCTGGTGTACAGGATCTCCGCGATGAGGACATTACAATCATCACCACTGGTAAATGGGACATCGGTGGTCTCATCGCGAATGAGTTCTCTTCTGGTCGTATCTTCCTTGCTGGTGATGCAGCTCATGCCCTCCCTCCGAACCGTGGTGGTTACGGAGCAAACACCGGCATAGCCGATGCACACAACCTTGCATGGAAGCTCGCATCAGTGCTTCGCGGCGAATCCTCGCCCGAGCTTCTTGATACATATGACGTTGAGAGACGACCTGTCGCAGATGTCCGGCATGACCAGATCTTTGCAAGGGAGGACTACAAGCGATACGTCGTTGACAAGGAATGGCCTGGAAAGAATGTCGAGGTCATGGATGATACCGCGATGGAATTTGGCTATTTATATAACTCAAAAGCCATCATCGGGGGTCCAGATGGATCTGTTCCCGTGAAGCGACCGGATGAGTGGAATGGACAACCAGGTACCAGAGCGCCCCATGTTGCACTTGAAGGTGATCAGATCTCAACTTTGGACTTTTTCGGTACATCCTGGGTCGTTATATCAAAGGAGAAGAACTGGGGCCTGCTCGTGACAGAGGCATCTAAAGCGACAGGCGTAAAGATTGCGTTTGTGCATGTTGGAGGTGACGTTACCGAGAAGAACGAGGGCGATTTCAACAGGCTGTATGGGGTCGAAGATACCGGTGCTTCGTTAGTTCGGCCGGATGGTTTTGTTGCTTGGAGAGCACCGGCGCGGCCGGCTAAAGCACAGAACGAGTTGGTGCAGGCGTTGGGTCGGGTTTCCTTCTCGTCGAAGCATAGAGATGGGTTGTAGTGATGGCCGCCAAGCTCAGTGGCGATATCTATCAACTGATAGAACAAGCCTCCCAAGTTTGTCATTCTTGGCCCAGGTCGTCCTCCTCGTTTCATCCGCAAAGAGGTCCTATGTGCGAACGAACCAAACAAATTCAAACAGCCAAGGACTGTGACTAGTAGTAGATAATAAAAGCAATTGTCAATTTAGAAATTTATAGCCAAGAAGTATAGTTTGTATGTGCAGTACATCAGCCAGTAAGTGTGAATAGACTTATAGAGTCGTTACAGAAGCAACCCAGCCATCACACTCTAATTAAAGGGCCGGCACCAGTAGACAGTCTCAACAGTCCAGCCATCAACAGTGTACAAAACCACAGGCTTGCCAACAGGTCCAGTACGTTTCCAGCAGTTATATGTATGGTACCCATTGGCGCCCGTGCCAGCCCAAGCATTGTCATGCTTGCTAGCCGCATCCGCAAAGATATTTGCTGTGAAGGACACGCCGGTACCAAAGATACCTAACTTCCAGTCAACCTCTGCATTTTCGAGAAAAGGGAGACAACACTTACCCTTGACAGGTTCACCTTCCCATATGACGTGGCTTCCGTGGGTGACGTCGACGTAGTCATCAGGACGAGAGCCTCCGGTTCCGCCGGGGGTTGCGTCGTGTCCGTCAGCATAGTACGCCATTCCGCTGGAGATCTCGTTGCCTTTCCTGGAGTTTACGAGATAAAGTGTGTCGGCGGCGGAGGCGGCACCGACGAGGGCAGCAGTGAGAAAAGCGGTGATCTTCATGATGATAGTGATAAGGCTACATGGGCTGAGTGGGATAGGCTGAGTTGGATACTCTGATATCTCTTGGCGAAAACACCAGATATTTATATAATACGAGAATACATATTTTCGCAAAAGGACCAAGTTGTGGACCAATAACTCACTGGTAGACTGTCAGCTTAGGTCGGCTCCCTGCAACATTATTCCATTTACGCTATCGCAAGCGCTGACATCAGCGGCCTTCGCTAAATCGAGAAGCTGCTCCACTGAGCTGAAAGTTCTTTGGCCATTAGTCGGCCAACCCCTGGCATCACTAGAACTTCTGTGCTGCGAGTAATACTGATCGAACAGAATGAGGTGACAATTATCGAGGCTCGGGCCGCCGTTTCATGCCTAGGTTACCTGAATAGGCAGGACTTTTGTGATGATTGGTGCTGTTCCGCTCCCTGGCAATTTGCCTGTAAGATTCACAACAAGGGACTCCATGCTTCCACGATCGTTATTTTTCTCTTTCGAATACGACGGGCGCAATCGGAAGGACTGCAAAATAAGGTCTCTATTTGGATAAGTCATTCTCATGGCGGTGTACCCAAATATAGAGTTTTTTCAGCTGCTGCGACGTTTAGCCTATGTTACTGGATGGCCCGCTATGAGGGCGAAAGGACGCGCTGAAAAATGTAACCCGAAATGGTCATTCAGGAGTTTGGTTTTAATGCTCAGGGCCCTGACCTCCACCTCAACTTAAGCCATGATGGTTGATATGCCCCAAGATGTCTAGCGCACAGCATTACTCTCTGATAGACCTTGTGAGGCATGTTTGCTCACAGGTGTAAGAAAAAGACCTAGGCCATAAATATAGGCCGTTAACATATGTAATATGCATAAAGCACTTCTATTCTTGCTTGCAGCAACGGTTTGGTCAATTGTGGTTCATTTACAATCATCTCTCTTTTCTAACTGTGTCATTCTATCCAGCCACGGAGTGAACTCCGGGCTATGGTCTTTTCTTTCGTTGGGAGACATCGTCGCCTATCACGATTGATGAGCAAAGAACAGCACCACATTTTGTAAATAGAATCGAAGTTTAGCAGTTGTCAGATAATCCCATTATCTGGGCAAACATTCTCTATGCTAATCAGAAGAGGGAGGAGACTTTGGCCACATTTCCCAATCTATTACATCCTCCCATCGAAGAATCTCATTATCCTCGTCGTCACCATAATCATAATAATACCCACAACCCTCATCCTCATCTTCGGGAACAGGCGCTGAGTAATACATGTTCCTCCTTTTATTTCGCCTGCGCTCCGCTCGTTTCTCTCTTTCAGCCTTGTGCTTCTTGCGTGCCCTCTTTGCCCATTGCTTTAACTTGTCAGGGTAGCATATGCACCACAACGCAACCTCTCGTGCCGCCATAGCGTCTTCCAAAGCATCGTGAATGTTGGAGCCCTGTCGAATACGTAATTTCAACAAATCTGCACAGAGGGATTGAAGACTCCATCGACGACCAAAGGGAGTACCTGTTCCAAACACCGCTTCTGCTGTAAGAGTAGCAGTATCGAAAATCTTTCCATGTGATACTCGTAGCCTTTTTAAATCTTGCTGGAGAGATTGCCCAACTATTACTGTCTCTGTGTTGATATGCTTGAATAGCTCTTGTCGTGCTGCTTCCCAACCAAAGAGAACTTGTCCTTGGGATGCAGCTATAGCGAGTGTCGCCGGCCTTATACCATGGATGTTGGTACGCCAGTCGATGATGGGCTCACAAGGTTTGACAAGAGAATTGATCAAAACTTGGCCAGTGAAAAAGTCGATCACGCAGATGGATATGATTTCACTCTCACCATTTCTGACCCCTGCCATTTCGCAATCTAAGGCGATTGCCTTTCTTTTGGGCTCGAGAGAGCTCGGGGAAGGAGCCATAATGGTTTGCTTCGTGGTCGAGGCTCGTCCAGCGTCCTCGCGAGTTTTGTTCTCCAACACATAGCCCTCCTTCCTAAGGCGCTCTGAAGAATGGCACTTGAGAATGAGACGGTCGTATATAACTGCCATATCTAGTATTGGCAATCTTTTGTAGTTTTGGTCTTGGAAGTGAAATTGCTCTGGAGGTTGAGACGTTGGGGCGGTTAACACTTGGTTTTGAGATGGCACAACCGCTGGCAACTTCCCGTGTTTTGCTTCGTTATGCTGGGACAAGGCTTCTGTGCTGCAAAACCATCTGATGCAGTGCTCACAACACTGATTGCCTTCATGGTCTGCGTCTAAACAATGCTTCGCCAATTGGGAATGGGTTTTGAAAGGAGTGGAGCATACTCTACAGCATGGCTTACTATTCTTGTTGACTTTGACCATTGTAGAAATGTTTGAAAGGAAGTGCTGAGTGAAATGAAAGAGGAGAAGTTGGACTCGACATTAGTTATATGATTACAAGCTGCATGTTGGGCCTCAGCGCCTGGCAGGCCTCCTGAGTCAATTGTGTGTTGGCAGTGCGAATGCAGGATTGTGGCGCAATCACGAAATCCAGGCAGTGCACCTCGGCCGGGTCGCGTAGCCAAGTTCCCATCTGTAGTAAGAACCTATTGTTTCACGTGACTGATATATGCATATATATGTGCAGGATTACACACTTACAGGCATGTCTTTAAATAAAGAGAAGGTCAGGTAGTGGACTGGTATCGTGAAAGAAATAGATGTCAACAACCAAGCACGCAGGTGAGAGCTATTGGCTACACAAAGGTTCATTGGTTCAATACGCCCATGGAACTATAAGATAAGCGCTCTAATACGTGTTATCTAGTGCGGGGTATGAAATGCATCCTAAAGCTGAACCAACAAGTTTCGCCATGCCTTGGCAATATACTTTTTCAAGGGCCCGCTATACATGCAGGAGGCCGACCTCTATGTCATCCAGTCAAGTTTATCCGGTCGTAGTGGCCAGAATATTGTCATAGACGTGAGATGTAGGACTTAAGTATCAGCACATTTGGAAGAAGCCTTCACTTGTCACGTTGGTCTTCTCTTGGCAATAAGAACGGGGCTCTTCCCGTGGATTCCACTCATCTTGACCCTCTTACACATTCCTACAACCAAAACTCCCAGTCCTCTGCTTTCTAGAAATCATATTTCGTCATCATAAATATGTCATCACTCCAACAAATTCAATCAGACATTCATGCTGATCAAAGTCAGCTGCCGCATCCTATTCATGCCATTCCTGAGCACATCCCCAGGCTCTCGGAGCTTCCTTGGCTTGGGTGCAATGATGACTCCTCGGAACCAAGTGTATCTGCAGATTTCATAACTGATAGTCTTACCAACAATTTCAATTAAATGCACCAGCAAATCGAAGACTTGCAAGGCACGATAAACGACCTTTTAGACGAAAACAAGACCCTGAAGGTTCAGATAGCAACAAAGATTGAAGAATCAATATCCTACCTACAGAAGATCTGCAAAATGAATATTGATATACAATCAAGTCTCAACGAAAAAAGGGCAATGGCAGATGAAATTGATAAGCTGCGAGCGCAAAGTGCCGGGCGTCCGCTAGAAATGCTTGAAACCACACAAAGAGGTATCATCATCAGCAAGCTATTATCTAGATCACAGACTATCAACGAGAATTGCAACGCAACCCAAGAGGATCGATTAATTAACTCCGAAATTGAGAATGCGGCGCCTGATTTGAAGAGTCCTTTGGACAGTATTCTCAATGCTGATGAGGCTCGAAGGCTGTTTCATTCCTTTCAAGATTGGTTTGACGAGCAAGATCTGATTCAATATCATTGCGCCGATGCTCAGTTTGTCACAAGATGAGGTTCGAACAAGCCACACCCAATACTTCATACCCTTTAGTCGACGAATTTTCCACAAGTCTCCGACGGCCTATAACCTGCAGTGCTTCTGTCTGCTTGGTCTGCTATCTTGAATCTGTTCTCAAGTCCATAAAGGGACTACCAGAGACTTGGTGGGAGATTACAGGATCAACAGTCCTGATACCATGTCCATGCGGTGCCTGTTCGGCTGACATCGCTATCCAGGATCGTGGGACTTTACAGAGACTACTTAGACTCACGAAAGTCCAGGATGCAGAAGAAAAACTGACAATGTAGGCATATAAAAAGTAACCTGGCTTCAAACTGTTAACCTTTTTCGAATAGATATGATACAGCGCAGCATCTTATGTCAGTACTCGACAGCCTTGATCCGCAGCCAACTTTGGAAGCACGTCAAGTAGCCAAACGCCTACATGAACACCTTACTTCGAATGGTATTATGAAACCACTGTTTGATCTTGAAATTTCAGAACTACAAACTCTGGAAGAGGGTGTACCACAGGACGTGCGTTCCAGACTCTTTAAGCTGCTCCAACTGAATGGCACTGACGAGGTATTGCGTGTCCCCATCTTCACAGAGCGTCTGCAACGAGAACAGTCTCCGATTGAATGTTCTATTTGCACTGAACCTGTCTTTGATCTAATTGGCGAAGCCTTGAACAAATGGGATACTATTTTCAGTGATTATGATAGGGACTGGAAGTGGGAGGTTCTTCCTTTCCCTCGCAAGCTCGAACAGAGGTGCTCTCATACTATTGACTTCTGCACGGAGTGCTTAGAGAACTCCATTGAAGCCCAGCTTGATCAACATGGAAGAGCTGGGTGCCGTCTACTTACCTGCCCTTCTTTTGATTGCGGTCGGCGACTTGAATACGATGAGGTGAAACTATACGCGCGACAAGAGACATTTTCAAAGTAAGTACTATTTCTAGTGTTTGTCAACAAAATGAGATTTTAATATGCCTAAAGATACGATGAATATTTGACACTAGAGGCTTTGAGCAAGTTGCCTTCTTTTCGATGGTGTCTTGCTGAGAATTGTTCCTATGGCCAGATACATGACCTAATTGAGAGTAACCACGTCTCATGCGAGGAATGTGGCTACGAGATGTGCTTTGAACACCAAGTGAAATGGCATAATGATTTCACCTGCGAGGAGTTTGATAGCATGGAGGAGAATGGAGACCCTCGGTTCCGTGAAACTCGAGACTGGGTAAATGCCAACACCAAGCAGTGTCCTTCGTGCGGAGTCAATGCACAGAAAGGCCCAGGCTGCTTTCACATGACTTGTGGGTCACCTCGCCGGCAGTCTCACCGGATTTGCTCTGACTTCAATGATAGGTGCGCTATGTCGCCATGAGTTCTGCTGGGAATGTCTTGCGAGCTGGAGCGATATCAAGCCGAGATCGGGACAGTACAAGCAATCAGCTCATCGAGATGGCTGTTACTTCAGGTCTAGTAATCAACAGCCTACACAGGTCACTGGGGAGCATTTACCCGTCAGGTAATGGGCCAGGTATATATCAACTCTGGAACAGAGACTTAGGTAGACTCATTTCTCATAGGTGAAACGCTCACCATACTTTATACTACTTTAAGCTCTTCTAAATAGCTGCGTGTACCTACTACTAAATCGCTATACCAAACATTCTTTGTCCAGGCATGGCTGTAATCACTATGAGGCCACAACCTCCATATATCGGCAATCAGGAAACCCTGAATTCACAGGGGCAGTGTTGCGTTAGACCTGAGGTTTATGTATATTTATTCTAAAACTAAGATCCAATATCGCCCCTTCGAGCTTGTAGGTGCCTAAAGTTTCGCTCTCCGGGCTCATCGTGTATCCTGTCAATCCACGGCAATTCACCAACTATTCTTCGCGCAGTTTCCCAACAGAGGTCTGGCCTAACAGAAGATATCCATACTGAAGATGATACCGAGCTCGATGTGTCGATAGTAGAGATATATCCCATCAGCATAAGCCAAAGAAGTAATAAGGTGCAAGAATCATGTTCTTGTTGCATGAGCATGTAGCACCTCCCAATTTTCGAGCTAAAATTCGGTAGGTCAGGCTTTTGGACGGGGCTGCGCGAGAGTGTGGATAAGAAGGCAAGCATGCCAAGTCGCAGAGCTTCGGATACTGCCGGAAGATGACTGCTTCCAAGACTGATCAAGTGAGTTTGGCTCGTACTTATCTGCGACTGGAAGTCCGCCCAACTGAGAAGATTCCTCGCCTTTGAGGCTTGAAACCGATTCGCGTGATTTGACAAAGCCTGCAATGTCTGGTAGCAGCTCATCAAAGCGGGATGAACCGTCACCCAGGGCAGAATACTTGGTGGGATGACTACGCACACAGGCGGTTCGTTTGGGTAGTCGAATGGGAAGTACAATGGCCGACCAGTGGCCATGGACATCCTGAGGTCGACCTGCTGTATCTTGAAGAGTAGTTTTGAATCCATCGACACTGGCTTCGTCTCACGCAGTTCCAGTAACCTCCTTAGCCCGTTCAGGTGGGTTGCGACAGCACTAAAATCTTGAAATGACTCAGCTGTGAATAATAAAATCAGGATGATAAGTATGGTGGAATAGGATTGTTGTGTCGAAGCTCTGTGAAGATTGTTGTTCAGTGACGAGAGGATGGTGCAGAGTGATTGCCGCGATCGAAGTGATATCTTGGTTCCAGAGCACAAATCATCCACGGCATATGTAGCCAGGAATATCGACTCTAGTAGAATCTTGTTCTCGTTTAACAATGTCAAGTAGTCGGTCATTCTGTGAATAGGGTTGTCGTCTGTGTTCTCGAGGTATATCTCAAGAGGATATGTCGCATCGAGCAAGGCATTGTATTTGACGACTACAACCTCCCATTAGTACTGATGACCGACTTTCTGATGCGAAATTACAATGCATACCTAACCGCAATGCAGTAGATGGCAAGGGAGATGAGTCAAAGCCAAGCTCATCAGTTCGGAGCTGAAGCGACTTTACAAGAGGCTCGCAACTTGTTAATTGATAAGAAGACGAAAGCTCCTGTGAGTCGATACTCTTGTCGATACTTTCAGCCACCGAAGCATTATCGGATGCCTTGCGCGCCTTTCTTCTAGATCGGCGCGAGTCTTGGCGAACATTGACGCCCTTCATGCACCGACTTCGAATCGAGGCTCGGCTACCAGGGTCAAGTGGGCGCCCATGACCATCAACTGTTAAGAAGGTAAACTCAGTAGCTGCCATTGGATCAGATGATGGCCGATGATGAGGGAGTGATGCTGACCGGCCCGAAAAAGGGCTTCAATCTGGTCCAAATCTCGCAGCCGCTAAGCTTCGATCATCCGTCATGGACCCTGGCTAAAATTAATCAGCGAAACTCCGCAGCTTGACCAGACTGATGCCTCCATTGGGGTTAATGTAGTCATCGGGAGTGGTTGACCCGCCTCCGCTCGATTCGGATTTTAGAATGCTCCGAGCTAGCGTAGATCTTACCTTGAGCACTAACCGCGTTGGGTCAGCAATCTGGTTGTTTATCCACGTCGATCCGAAAACTTTGGAGGAGTATGCGAGGCACTGCCAACAGAGCTAAGAGACTAGTCTAATGATGCAGATAGTTAAAAACCGTCTTTGTTTGAGGCGACCATATCGTTACCCAAATTCGGGTAGAGGAGATGTCGATCAACAACCTCGGAACACAGAGTCGTCTATAGATTTAACCTCATACCCGGCCCTAAAGCCATCTATAAGAACAGACTTGTCCTCTCAGTATTGCAAATGTTGATCACAGTTTCTAATAACTTGATCTATCCCATTGTACTACATACATCTCTCACCACTTCATTATGGCTAAGAACGCATCTCCCTTCCAAAGTGCATCCTCACAAATGCCGGCACTTACCCTATCTCCTGGCCAACTTTTCATCCAATCCCAACTCTGCACCAAACCACAATTGCCACCGAAGGATCTCGACCTCTCAGGCCAAACAGCCATCATCACCGGAGCAAATAATGGAATCGGCTTTGCATGTGCCAAGCTTCTTCTTCAGCATAACTTGAGCCATCTCATCATCGCGGTGAGATCTGAAGACAAGGGCAAAGCTGCCGCTGAGGAGCTTCGGCGAACATCAATGTTAAGCAGTCCCCAGATTGATGTCTGGAAGCTTGACATGGGGAGTTACAGCTCAATCGAAAACTTCGCAAAGCGCTGCGAGACTCTGCCTAGGATAGACTTCGTCATTCTCAACGCTGGTATGGGCGGTACCACCTTTCACCGGAATAAGGCAACAGGTCATGAAGAGACTATGCAGGTCAACTTCCTCTCTACCATGTACCTATCCGTTATTCTCTTACCTGTACTCAAGAGTAGGGCTCCAGCTCCGCAGCCAGGTCGCCTCACTATCGTCAGCTCTGGAACAGCCATGCACTGCGAACTGCCTGAAGCCGGCGCAGACCATATCATATCTACTCTCGATTCAGAAGCAAACTTTGATGGCATGGGGAGTTATGCCAAGTCCAAGCTCCTGAGTTTACTCTTCATCGACAGACTATCTCAACACCTTGACCCGAGCGATATTGTCATCAACCTTGTTGACCCCGGCATGACCAAGGGTACCGGGCTGATGGACAAAAGCTCTGGGCTCATCAAGATCGCTATGGCCATAGGAACTAGGTTAGTCGGTCGTACGCAGGAACAGGCTGCCTCAACCTACGTTGATGCAGCGATAGTTAAAGGAGCGGAATCTCATGGGTCGTATATCATGGACTGGAAGATCTATCCGTAAGTACTTGTGCAACGCATATTCTTAAAGTCGCTGACAGATTCTAGCTTCGGCTCATACTACTACACTGAAGAGGGCAAGAGTGTTCAGGATAGAATATGGAGGGAGGTGATGGATGAATTTGCGTTTGGTCATATGGAAGAGATTATACGTTCATTCAAGAAGTAGGCTATGAGTTCGTGGGATGTAGACGGAGTCCTTTCATTATTTTCGGACTCTGATTCGGCATATCATGTAACTTAATGTAAGACAAGCATAGAAAATCTCCTCTTGCAGACGATTATGCGACAACATAAGCACTAGTGATATGCGCGCACACAAGCGGCGCAGTATCATCTCTTATCATTGATCACACCTTTTCCGTATAAATAATGCTGATTTACTCTTTTCCGTTCGTTACCACAGGTTTGTCTTACCATCTATCATTATATCTTGTTCTTTGTCCCCCGCATTTTATTTGACAGCATCTGCTCAATCCTTAGCCATCATGAACAAAGTCATATCAGGCTCCAACGCTCTGGTGGTCGGCGGCACCAGCGGCATTGGCTACGCGATCGCCAGCCGCTTGGCAACATCTCCCAATTACCAGTTCTCATCAATCACCATCGTCGGCCGGACAAAGCCGCAGGTCATGCCAGCTGAGAAAGTCTCCTTTCGCTCCGTTGACGCAACATCCATGCACGCATTGAAAGAGTTTGCGCAAGAGTTTCGAAGCAACAACCAGAACACTCCTCTTGATCTTCTCGTGATGACCCAGGGAATCATGTCATTCGCTGGACGAACAGAAACATCTGAGGGCATTGATAGAAAGATGGCACTGCATTACTACGGTCGTCAGCTCTTGATCCGAGAACTTAGTCCCATTCTCAGTCAGGATGCGAAAGTCCTTCTGGTGTTAGATGGACTCAATGCCAGTCCTGAGAAGTTAAATTGGGATGATCTCGATCTCAAGGAAACCTTCAGTCTCGCCCACGCAGCGAACCACTGCATCTGCATGAATGACGCAATGATACAGTATCACGCGCTTCAAAACAAAGGTACCAAACAGTTCTTCGCGCACGGTTATCCTGGAGTTGTAAACACGGCGACACCGAAGAACTCGGCTTGGTATTTCCGAGCTGTGTCAAAGGTTGCTTCGAGACTGGTTGGTCTGCAGCCCGAGCAGTGCGCTGAGAGACAACTTGATGGACTGTACAAAGCTGCTGAAGAGATGGAAGGAAAGAACGTATCGTGGGCTTGCCTTGATAATCATGGTAAGGTGATTGAGGGGAAGAAAGTGTGGGATGAGGAGGAAAGGAAGAAGATTGCTGACCATACTTGGGCTCTTGTTGATCGGAAATGAGATGACGAGAATCAGCTGTGTTGAAGGGTATGGTCCACTGAGAATGTCATAATAAGATTGTATGACTTTGGAATATCTATCTTTTACTAAATACATGTTTTTGGATGCTCCTTAGCATAGCAAGACCCCGTCTATCTACTCCGAGCCTACATGGCATCGCGCAGTACTCTCTCAACCGCTTCACGGCCAGAATCAACCGCGTAGTCTAGAGGCGTCTTTCCAGACGTTGTTTTCGCTTCGATATCCGCTCCCGCTTGAATCAATACTTTGGCCTTATTATCTAAACCAGGCCTACTGCCGAGAAACGGCGCGGATGGGATCCCTGCCACGAGATGCAGAGCCGTCTCACCATCATTGTTCGTCGCATTGACATTGGCTCCACGCTCAATCAGCATCTCCAATGATTCAATTTCCCCATACGCTGCAGCAAGGTGAAGCGATGTCGCCCCTTCGTTGTTCGTCGCTTCAATATCGATTCCAGCATTTAGCAAATCTGGCACTAGCTCAGGCAAGCTCTGCGCAGCACGATGCAGAAGCGTATCACCGCCTTCGCCTTTGAAGCGAACATCTGCTCCATGTCTGATGAGGAACTTGACACATTCTGGTCCGTCGCTTAGTGCATGATGCAACACTGGATCGCCGTTGTTGTTGACCGCATTCACATCAGCGCCAGCGTCGAGAAGTAGCTGAGCAATCTCAGTGTGCTCATGAGCTGCAGCGATATGCAAAGCCGTGTTGCCGTAGCAGTCCTTTGCCGAAACATCTGCTCCAGCGTCTATGAGAAGCTTCGCAATTTGTGTTTCCCCAAACAACGAGACGACGTGGAGGGGCGTTTCTTCATCGATATTACGACTGTTAACATCGGCTCCCGCCTCTAGAAGCATTTCGGTGGTTTTAACATCTCCACCGGCAGCCGTGTTGTGCAATGGAGTGACTCCATCATAGGTTGCTGCAGAGACGTTTGAGCCAGCGTCAATGAGTAACTGCACGGCTTTTTCGTCGCCGAACTGGACCGCGTAATGAAGAGGTGTGAAGTCGCGTGCCGTTTGCGTAGCGGATGTATCAGCGCCGCTTTGTAAAAGGTCTTCTAGCCGTTGATTGCATTGATGAAAAGCTGCTTGGTGCAGAGTTGTAAGGACTGCGGGAACGTCGCCCGGGGCATGGCATGGGCAGCCTTGATTTGGCGATACAGACATTACGAAGAGTTAGAAATGCTGCAGAGAGAATTAAAATCAGCTTGCTTAGAAAACTTTTCGGGTATGAGAAAAGTCTTTTATAAAGCGTGAATTCCCTTGGAGCTATTTACTAGGCACCAGGTCGGCCATTGCTATTTGCGGTCGTGGACCAAGCTGATGCCAGCTGAAACCTAGGCCCGAATTGGCAGCTATCACAGGAACTTGACGGCAACATCCGTCCAGCATGTTTCAGCTGATTCTCAGATGATGAATCGTCGCGCGTTGGCAAGGTGGTACTGCCAAACTCTTGAATTGTTTTTAAAGGGATCGCCAAATTAGCTCGCCTAATGTTCTATCGCTTTCTCGCCTGCAAGTCATCATTAGTCCCAGACCAAGACCCTGGCATGTTCTACAGGTATCCTAATTCCTTGAACGCCTTCTGTATGATCTCACGAATGACGTTCTGCTTCCTATTATTATAGTCCATAACATCCTCCCCATTCTCAACACTCGCCTTCGCAGCTTCCCTCTTGATGTTCTCATAAGCTTTCCTATCGTCTTCATTCTTCCTCAGCCAATCTGCAAAGATCTTGTGCCTCACCACCTCCGGGCATCCAGGACCCCAGACATGCAGATTCGTCGGCACGGGCTCATAATCGCAGAAGAAGCGATGTTCATGCCAGGCTGGCTCCCTGACGAGAAAATGAAAACCAACAGCTTCGAGAGCGTTTACGTAGGAGGCTTCATCGTTGATGTCTTTGACGGTCAGGTCAATATCGATTACAGCTTTTGCTGGCAGACCTGGGACGCTGGTTGAGCCGACGTGGTTGATTGACACTGCTGTGTCGCCGATGGCGGATTCGATGCGCGCTTTGGCACGGGCAAAATACTCTGGCCATTTTGGATCGGGTTCAACAATGGCGATGGGTTGTTTGTGTTTGCGAAATGCAACTCGCTCGATGGCTGAAGGATCAACGTCGTATTCCTTTAGTAGTTCTTCAATTGTGGGTTCCATGATGAGATTTGAGAAGAAGAAATGGCTGTATATTCTATTGACGCGTTTCTGCAGTGTATATAGAGAGAGACAGCGCGAAGGTATAGCACGAGCTAGCGCAGGTTATAGATGGTGTTGGAGGCCCAGATTCACTACGGTTTTAGTGATCGGGCTGCATTAGGTCAGTCGTTTTCCCCGCACCCGACGCTAAGTGACTCATTCGCCGATGGTTTCCGGGTCAAGTTGCCGTGAATCACTAATACGATTGGCATACGTTATTTATTCCTTGTCATGTCGAAAGCGACCTTGAACTTGATTTAATTCCTCTTTGGGATGGAGTATGCATTATGGGATACTCCTGCACAGTGGTCAAGGCTGACAAGAGCTCATGTTCAAAGCCAGGTGATTGGGAACTTGGCCATGATATACTTACTGGTTTTCTCATATGCATTGGGCGCTATTCACTGCCAGTGGACTCGTGAGAATGTGAAAACTTTGCATCTCAGCCCAATCCGCGCAACAATCAGTAGATCCCTGCTAAATGTAGCCCTGGCCTATTACAAATGCACTGCCCGCCAAGGATGTCCAAGAACTTTTGCAATGCTTATGTGTCCAGACAGATAAGCAACCCCGCTCTTGGATGCACGAAAGCCTTCCTTGTTGCGGATGGCAAACTACAATCATCATGCCTTCGAATGCAGACAAAGTGAACAGTGTCATACGATCGAATGAGCCATTGCCGCTGACGGTCGATGAGCTTATAAAGCACTGGTTCACCAAGATCCTCAACAAGCATATCCAAAATGTTGAAGTCATCGAGACGATCCATGGAACGGCCTCATGCCTCGTCCATGGTGATGCACACATTGGAAACACGTTCATAGCACCCGCAGGAGAACCTGGCTTTCTTGACTGGCAGGTCATTCACGCTGCATCAGCCTTGCACGACGTTGCTTACTCCATCGGTAGTTCACTGTCAATTCAAGATCGCCGAGCTCATGAGAAAGACCTCTTGCAGTCTTACCTAAACGCACTGAATCATGCGTGGG
>JABSSZ010000665.1:0-17651 GCA_013755755.1 Fusarium sp. NRRL 25184 | reverse complement strand
ATTCTCTTGCAAAATTCATCACAGCTAGCATTGCGGTTGCTGCCGATGGGTTGGGTAAGTTATTTAAGCTGGCGATTGGCTCGGTTCATAGGAATAAAAGTCCTGAAATCTTTAATATAATAGCTACTCTAATTAAATAGGAATATCAGTTATAACTTTAAATTGCAGCAGTGGCTTGCTAGTCTAGCAGCCAACTTGTCAGGTGCCGACGAAAGTACCGACAATCTGTGTTATACAAGGGATACGCGGCACTATCATTCAACATACATGTATCGAGATTCCGAGGCATGACGCAACAGATAATGAGATAACAAGACTAAGGTAGGTAGGTTCAAGATCGATGTTAAGACACGGCTGGAGAACTAAACAAACTTGATTGGACGTGCAAACAACGACAGGCGGTGTATTGCACCATCCACGGACTAGACTAATGTTATTCTTGCTTATTTACATGCGCAGTCTTTTCCAGAGTCTAGACAAAACTACCTCTGGTCGCCAGGCGCGAACCTGTCAGTCAAAAACTTCCTAAAGTGCTTTTTACTACCTTGACTGGAGATTCTTTCGATTTCTTGTTGAGTGAGCCTAAACGATGGAAGGTTCTTTGCATAATCCTTCAGCCTTTGCAATCGCCGAGTAGTAGTGACTGCTGCAATTCCCTGGTCGATGCACCATCTCAAGGCGACATCAGCTTCAGACACATTGTACTTGTCAGCCAACTCCCTGTACAGTTCGTCAACCGGGCCAGGGGATGCATCAGTCAGTGCCGTCAAAACAGAATATGCCGACACGGCAATATTCTTTGAACGGAGAAAGTCTATGAGGGCACGGCGTTGGAGATAGGGATGATACTCAATCGAATTCACTGCGGGGATAATGTCGGCCGTTTCAAGGATTGCTTCGATATGCTCCTGAAGAAAGTTGGACACGCCGATTGACCTTGCTTTTCCTGATCGTTTGATGTCCTCCATCTGGGACCAAACATTCTGCAATTCCTTTGCGTTGTCGGCCATGTAGGGCCCATGGACTAGGTAAAGATCTACGTAGTCGAGACCTAGCCTGCCCAAGGAGCTGTCGAACTCTGCTTTGACGTTCCGCTTTTCAGTTCCGCAGAGCTTGGTAGTAACAAAAATGTCTGAGCGCTGGATGCCTGAAGTCCTGATTGCATGGCCAAGTTCTTCTTCATTATTATACACTGTCATGAGGTGAATAAGTTTGTGAAAAGTACTGCACCCGCGGTTGCCTACATTCAGCGCCGTCGAGGTGACGGTATCCGTGCTTGATTGCAAGGGTGGTCATGTTAACGATGGTCTCGTTCCTCGGACCTCGCGACTCTTTGTATAGCGCTGTGCCTAATCCATAGCCGAGCTTGCACTATGTTAGATTCAAGAACGTGTATAAAAAGGCAGGGGGGCTGTAACTACCATGGGCATTTTGTTGCCATCGTTCAATACAAGTGCCGGTATGCTTATCTCGTGCATGTTTACGGAGTTTAGTGGTCCCGATGACAAACTCTGCTGCGAACTCCGTTGAATCCGATGAGTCGAAACTAGTAAGGGGTCTGGACCGAGAAGCTGGTGTGCGGACTATGCGATTGAATATCTGGAGTGGCAAGTCAAACTGCAGCTATCAGGGGATATATGATAATTTTGACTTGCTGGTCCGCAAACGTGCATACATACACGACTGCCATCAAGCTTCTCCAGATTCTTTTCCTGCTTTTTGCCTGCATGTGGGACGAGCTGTATCTCTTATCGGAGTTTTTTATTTATCTGATTCTCATATTTTACTTTACTCCGGTTTCCTGCATGTCGGAATCGTGAGAAGTTCCCAGTCTAGTCCTTTATCGTCACCTTCTTTATTTGGGAATATCTGGAACTTCCGCCCGTTTATATATAACCTTATTTTCGTTGCCGTGCTACCGAGGTATGGGTGATTATCTGTCGACGCTTGCCATCGATTGGCTAATCATACCATGACTTATCACAAGACTACCTCTTACTATGCATAAACCTTCAATAACTCCCTCCACAGATACGAACAGACCTGCGTCTGTGCTATACTAGCTTAAAACATGAATACAATAGGGTAATTTCTGCACAATAGGATAATTTCTGTACAAGGCGCTAGTGTAGCCGTCGTACCTTATCGAATAAAGTGCTCGAGCGATTGGAATGAAACAAAGCGTCCGTGGGTCAGATAGTGCACACGTAACGAACAGCTACACTTCTATGATCTAGACTACAATCCGTGACGATGACGTTTAAACTCTATAAGCAATTATCACGCCATGAACGATTTCAGGACGAGAATCCCGGCCAGGACCAGGAATATGCCTGCTGAATACGAGCAGCTTCAATCGCGCATATAAAACACAGATTATTCCAACTGACAGCTGGCATAACATAATATCTTCTCCAGTTCCATTAGTCCCGCTCTAATATAACACGGTTATCCTTACTTCTCCTCTGCCACTAATCTCGACAATGACAAGCAACTCTAGACAACAGAGTGGGCTTGCGTGCGAAGAATGCCGCCGACGGAAATCCAAGTGTGATCGTGGTCGTCCCGAGTGCGGAGGGTGCCTTGAGTCTGGTGTGGACTGTACTTTTATAGAAGAGAGACCGAAACGAGGGCCCAAAAAGGGTCAATTAAGAGCTTTAAGGGCACGAGTGGGTCAGTGTCACTCTAAATACATTTAACAAGAGCATCCAGTATGAAGATACACAGGCTTATACGAAAACAGCTACATTAGAACAGCAACTGGCTGGTCACTCAGAACTTGAAGTTCCCAGTGACATTCATAGCAACATTGAGACTTGGACAGCGCCATCATTGGAAGAAATGGACTGGTCTGCGCCATTTGATCTATCACAGCCTGGTTGGCTGGAACAATCTGAAGGTACTTCAGAAACTGTTCTAGAAGTGGAATGGCAGTCTTACGGCTCAGAACAACAAGACAGTGAAACACCATTACCACAACTGACGTTGGCTGTCAATGAGGCATCACTCGTCTGCGACTTACCCCCTCTGATGCAACTTGATCTGTAAGTCACCAGTTTCTTTAACGGCCACTGGCCAAAAAGATCAAGATCAATTCAAAAGCTAGTGAGATTCTGATTCGATTCATGAAGGGATCAACTTTACTTTGACAGAATCCACCCTTTGCTGCCTATGGTTTGCAAGCGACGATATCTCTCTTGGGCGAGACTTGAGCACCCTTCCCCAGCCCGTAAGTGCTTGAGAATTGCAATGAGAACCCTTGCCGCTGCTATGTCCTCTCAATTTCGTTCTCGAAGTAGGGACTTCTATATCAAAGCTCGGAAAATGGCCGAGGATCTAGATGCTGGTGACTTAGGGCTACCTTGGACAGATCGCGAGGTCAGTATCGAGCACACACAGGCATGGCTTCTCCTCGCCCACTATGAGCTCCTTGCCCCCTCTATGTATCCATTCTCGGTAACCGCTCGGCGGGCGTTCCGCTTAGTACACATCTTACGACTATATTGTAGCGACTACAAAGACACGTCTACAAATAGCACGTCTCCCAGCTCTGAGACAGTTTCTCCAACTGACCCTGACTTCATGGCGATCGAGGAAGGAAGAAGGACATTCTGGGTTGCCTTTTGCTTGGATCGTTTCTTAAGTGGATACGAAGAGTCCCTCCCGACAATTCAAGATGAAATCGTACGTCTCAATTTAACCAAGCCTATCTACCTATCGGGACTGACTCCTATAGATATTTGTCAGGCTTCCATGTCCAGAGTGGAATTTTCAGAGCTCGAAGAAGATCAAGATGGCTTTCGCAGATGAGGCATACAACAAAACAAGCCTCGACTGGGGATCGCCCTTTGCCGGTTTCGTCATCAGTATGGATTTGTTCGGGCGTTGTCTGGTTCACAAACATATGCAGAAAACTGCCGCATCTCTAGATGAAGAAAAAAGGTCGTTCTGGGCAAGATACGAATGGCTTGCGGCAGCTGCGGACAATCAAGTCGGCTTATTCCCTATCAAGCTGGCTGATATGGACGATGAACCGATGCAAATCATGACATCTATGATGGCGTGTGGCTCCATCATAGTCCTTGGGAATGCTAATGATGCTTTTCATTGCGAGACAGAAAAGCAGCAGGCTGTCATTGATACGTATAAGGATAAAGTGTACAAAGCTGCCTTCAGGATGGCGGAGTTATCTGAAGCTATTACGAGCTCTACTTGTTTCAAGGTGAGGACTTTGCAAATTTGCTAGTCTCAAGCCATGACTAATCGAGCTAGGCACATCCGTACCTACCCTTATTACTGGTTTCGGCTATCTCGTATCTTGCTGCACATCGAGAACTGTGTGCAGACCCGTCGTTGAGCAGTCAGGCAGATTCTGCTACAACACAATTGACACGAGCCCTGGAAAGTTTGAGAGAGATTCACGGTCAGGCGAGGTGACCTGTGCATGTTCTTCAGTTGGGGAAATTAGCAGATAATGCATGAGGCCAAATAATATATTATAGAGAGTATAAAGTAGATGCTGGAAATACATACTATAGGTCAGCTGTTTATATGACTTTATCCGGACTAAATTGGGAATGGGAAATAGAAAATGAGTTTGATGGACTTGGCAAGAGTAGCATAGTCTAGCGGGATGATACAAGAACGGGCTCTATTTCCCTTTTGCCGTTGCGCAGTAAGAGCCAAAACCAGTAACTGGCCCTGGTCCAAGATAGAGTTATCTCTTTTAATTTTAGACTAGTGTGATTAGTCTAAACCCGGTACAAGCCCGTTCCGGTTGTGACTGAAGGTCGGGGGATACGCGACGGAGATGTAACCAAGATATCGCAAAGTATTGGCTTGCTGGACCAGGACAGTTCCCAAAACCGATGAGAGACAATGTCAACATAGATACCTCTGGTTGAGCGCACTAGTACAGCTTCTCGGCTACCACTACTTTATGTAAACAATACTTGGTCACAGGAGATAAAGACTTTGTTGTTGGACAGCTTGCGAATCTGGTGAAACAGTACCGAGGTTAGGATAACCATTACTCCAACTCACTAGGCCTGTATTTACAGGTACCTGTTTGCGACCTTACGGAGTATACAGCTGCTTCATACGAATCCAATGATCCCTATCATGGAGGTAATGGGTTTCGTCCAATGGTTAATTCCTATCAGTATGGGGATGCCATTGCCTTATCCAAGATTGCTGCGATGTGCAGTGACTCTGGGCTCGAGCACAAATGCCGAATCCGGGCGGATAGTCTGCGGACTGCTTTGCAAAAGCTTCTTTGGGATAGCGAGAACAACTTCTATAAACACCAGGCCCGTGACAACAACCCCCCCGGCTCTTTGTTGGGTATAAGCGAAATCATGCGTTATCTTTGGATGTTTGACATGCCGTGTGATGAATCCCAACTCGCTGCGTTTTCCCAGCTCACGGACTCTCAAGGTTTCTTGTCAAAGTTTGGCCCAACTACAGCTGAGTGGAGAAGTAAGTGGTTCATGTGTATAGCAGAGAACGGCTGTCGCTGGAATGGTCCTACATGGCCGTTTGCAACCTTGCAGACTCAAACTAGGGTTGAAAATCTTCTCCATGAATATCCAGCGCAGAACTACATTACCGCTGAGGACTACTACCAGATGCTTCATTAGTACGCTCGAACACAATGTAAGAATGTACAGCCCTACGTGGCTAAAGCTCATCATCCCGATGAAGACAGATAGATATAGGACGGCTATAATCACAGCGAAGATTACAACCACTCGACTTTTGTTATTAGTGTTCTAGCTAGCCTGATCGGATTTCGAGGCCAGTCTGATGAAGCGATAGTCATCAATCCCTTGACCCCAGTAAGCTGGAATTATTTTCCTGTTGAGAATTTAGCTTACCACGGCCATTCCATCACTGTTTTATGGGATAGGACAGGCTCAGTCTATAACAGAGGCGGAGGCTGGAGAGTTTACTTTGATGGACAGCTTGTCGGAAGGCGCAGAACCATTGGTCTCATAAAAGTCGAGGTCGGCCCATCTCTCCCCACACTGACTTCCTCCCGAACCAAATAGCCAGCGAGATCCTCAACTTCTAATTGCTTTCGCTTTATATACGTCTCCAGCGGATGATCCCATGCGAGCTATGAACGGCATGACTTTCCGTACAGGGATACCACAAAACAGCCGCTGGACTTCATACAACAGCCCAAACCCAAAGGACCATTTTGGGGTTGACTTACACAAGTATCAAGCTATCGACAATGTGCGGCTATTCTTCTATGATGATTCTGGAGGAGTTCGGATCCCAGCCACTTACGATCTTCAGTACTGGACAGGTAATACATGGGAAACGATCCCCGACCAGGTCCGCAGTTCGATGCCAACCAGCTCGAATGCCGAGACCAAGATTGAGTTCTCTTCCATATTGACTTCTCGACTGCGTGTTGAGGCACCCAATACTGGGTCTGGTGTTGGATGACCTGATCGTGTTTATCTTATCTTATCTTATCCTATCTTAGCGCAATTTTCCCGATCTCAAGCCAGCCACCAATTAATCTCACTTCAGCCAGCTCATCTTCATCTCTGACTACCTATTATCAAGCTCACTTCAGCGCAATTGGCTTATCATCTCATGAGGCTTAATTAGGACTGTGAGAAGCTGGCTTTAATTATTAGTTTACTTTGGCGAGCAGTTTTCCCGCGCCAGTCCGCCATGGGCTCAGCCTAGCAGTCAGCTTAAGTAAGCCCCTTTCTCTGAATTATACTCAATGCACTTGACATGAGCCAGGATCTTAGCGATGGCGTTGCCAATGGGCCTAATTCGCTCAGTGTAGCGTCAAGCACTATAGATCTCAAGAGAAAGCGCGTGAATAGCAATGCTTCCCTAGCTATATCACCGGAGCCTAGTGTGTCATTCCATGTCGGCAGCGAATTGCGACAGACCCCTCAGTCTTCATTCTTATCCTACGTCTGGGGCACTGGTCTTGACTCTGATTGTGTATCATGTGGAAGGCATTTTCTTCCCGACGGTGAACCCCCAATACGAACCATAGCTGCCGGGGACAACTCACAACCATCGGTCATTGATATCACTCAGGAGCCAGTATCGCCGTGGAATCTCAGAATACTCAACAGGCACCTCTCCTGTATAAAAGCCGAAAAGGTCAACTATATCCCTCTTTCTCATGCCTGGCACCCTGCGGTGGCCACTGCGCAGGACCTTCGTCTTGAGACCATCGAAGTTTCCAGGCTGGTTTACCAAATAACACTCAAGACACTCCTGGCGCTTACAGCCAAGTTTTCCGGTTGCGAAATCTGGCATGACTATCTGAGCGTCCCGCAATGGCGCCCTGAGGTTCAGAAACGGCTCCTCCTTCTGATACCGGAGATATATAACCACGCTGCGAAAACTGTGATCCATCTGGACGACGTTGGGGCAACCAATTTCTCGGGCCAGGTCAAGGACTCTCCCTACAACAAGTTCATTATCGACCTTGCAGCCATTATTCGGTCTCGGTGGTTCGACCGCATGTGGGTGACACTGGAGTACATTCAGAGTAATGATGTCCTCATTCTCACAGAGGATTACACGATATGCGAGGCTTATGCCAGGGATGTATGTCATCATCTGGACACTGCACATTCAAAATGGGTCAAGAAACGGGGTAATTCGACTGTCACAGAGGACATTTGGAAGCAAAATACAACTCTAAAAAGGATGACTTCATGGATAGACATGGAGGCATGGAAGAATGAGCACGATATGCATCGAACTCTCGGGTGGGCAATCGGAATACTAGGCCATCGGAAGTGTCAGTATACAAGAGACTACTTCTTGGCTCTAGGGAAGATGCTAGACTTCCGACCGGAACAAGATCCTCTTGTTCTAATCGAGAACCGCTTCGAATACTTCTTTTCTTTGGCGACATATGCACTACAACAGGGCGATTACTCCCCCCTTCTGTTCATTCCGTCACTAGGCGAAGATACGGATCCCCGAGCACCGTGGCTGCGTGGATACTCGACAGGAACGTGGAAGTTCTGGGACATGGGCAGATGTCATAGGAAGGCGAGCTCTCAGCCAATCATTCGAGACGGCAAGATCCAACCCCAACTCCAGACGGTTGGCGTCGTTGAAACCTTTGAGTACTACGACTTTGGAGGAGATGCGGAAGCGGTCATGGACTATATTGTATCCAAGGTAGTCCGGGCAAGCGGCCATAATCCCCAAGCTCTGTGCGAGGCTATGGATCGCATATTCCCTCGCAACGAGGAGAAAGCATTAAATATGGAATGGAAAAACGCAAAAAATGGAGATGCGTCTGCTTCGGTGTTGAGGTATGATCTGGATAAGATTCAGGGACTTCTAGAAATGTACGGGCCGTTGCTTGACATGGCACCAGGCCGAGAGGTGACACAGCAGAGGTTAGAGATTGCGAAAAAGCTTATCAGAGCCTTGAAGCTGAGCAAGGCGGGCAAGCATGCAAGAGAGTCACGTCTAGAGCTTGCAGCAGGAGAAGCAGACTGGTTCTTGAGAGAGTATGGAACACCCATGGAAGGCATCAGTCAGATCAGATGTAAGATTTGTGGGCGGCGATCTGTGTTCCGACTGGTTATGTGGGGAGAGCCTACCCCAGATGTAGCGCAGGTCTATAGGATTCCTGGACTGCTTTATGACGAGAATGTTCCTGATGGCATCGGGATCGTGGTGGAGCGCGACAGGATCATCGGCAAGATGATTTATGGGACGCCTGCTTGTGGATGCTGTAAGTCTGAGGTAGTAGAAATAGGCTCAGCAAATCTGTAGCTAATACCTATTACTGCAAAAAGACATTGAGTCAACAAATTGGCACATTTATAGCTGTATTGTAGTGAACATGAATTTATTCTCGATATTATGCTTTAAACAATTATTTACTTATTGACCCTCCTCTATACAAGCTCGTTTTATCAGATGATCATCCACTGCAGATTGAGTCTAAACCAGCTTGAAGTCAAGCTCGACAGAAGGTATTCCCTCAAAGTCGGAAGGCATCGTGTACGTGAAGTTCCAAAACTCAAAATCGCGGATAAGACTGTCTGCACCACCATATCCGCCGGCAAAGGATAGGGAATATGTCGAGTTCACGTTGCCAGACACCGTCACCTCCAGACCCTGAATGTCGGCCCAGCTAGCGACGGTACGCTTCTTCTCAAAGGTACCAACGACCAAGGTGAAGACAGAACTGGCGTTGCCGTAAGGGTACGATAAACTCAGCTTGCCAGGCTTTACCCTGGACTGGAGGGCCATCTCAGTGGGGTATAGCTGTGATCTCGTTAGCTTTGGGTTTCTGCGAGAAGACTCGGGACTCATACAGAAATAAATGAGATCTCATTTCCAGTATTCCACTGGACCACCGCAGGGTTGAAAGACTCCTGAGACTGTGAGGGGCCGCCAATAACAATCTCGTCGTAGGACTCGGCGCCAATAGTAAGGTCTTCGGATAACCACGTGGTAATGTTGCGTGATGCAGTATCGAAGGGAGGATAGTAAGCGCTACCCGTAAAGGTATGCTCGCCCTGGAACTTGGAGAGCTTGCGGAGCGTCTTTTTCGGGATGAGCTTCTGGTGTGTCTTGTCTAGGGCCGCGAAGAGAGGTGCCCAGGCGTAATCAGCCATGTGAGACATGACTTGAGGCTGCACCAATGGTATTAGTTACGTCTCACGATCCACCAAGAAGGGATGTCATACATGTGAAGTCAGAGATGAGCTCTCCTTTCCAATCAAAGTCCAGAACCACAGAGCCATCAAACTGAGATAGCGGTTCATATCATAACCGTAAGCTCGATCCCAGGGACCAGCTATGTTCTTCATACCGGGGTGCCATAGTTGCGAAACAGCATCCCATGTACTTGCAACCATTCGTGGCCCGTTCTTAGTCATGACGGAATCCTTGGGTAGATACTTGCTCCATAAGATGAGACCGAAAAGGGATACGCCAGTATAGGTGCCGGAATTAAACTCAGAGAGGGTATCGTGCTTGTTGAAGAGGTCGATGATTTCTTGAGCGTACTTCTCGCCACCAACAGTCATGTTCCTGTCATTAAGACGACGGCCGGTCCAACCAGAAACAAAGGCACGCATGATAGACTGCCATCAACAATAGTCAGAGAACATATAGAACACGCGACACCTGACCAGAAATACTCACAGGGTTACTGTAGGAGGGGTAAAGGTTGTCCTTGGTCTTGTCAAGGTGGCCAAAACGGTACTCATCGCCTTTAGTTGCGTTATGCAGGGAGTGGAGGATCAGGTTCTGGGTGCTCTTGCTGAGCAAGTGAGGAAACTCTTCCATACACATGACCAAAGTCGTACCAACGAAACCGCGCCAGTTGGGATCCCAGCTACCGTAGATCTTGGCAGGGTAAGCCGGGCTGCCAACATAAGGCTCTTCAGGCTCTTGCTGATAATCACCGTACCTAAAACAGTGTCAGAGTCAAACCAGTTACGCCATTGGCTGTTTAACATACCATTCATCAGCAGGGACCTTGTACTGCGCATCAATGGTGTTCTTGATGATCTTCTCAGCCTCGGCAGCATCAGACCCCTCGTTCCTCGCCAACAAACCAAAGGCATACCACACTGAACTACGCGTCTCATGGCGGAGTGCTACCGAGGCGCTGAAGTCGTACAGATAGCCTGCCTTGCGGTCATAGAACGTATCCATCCATTGCATCGACTCGGTGAAGAGCTGTTGCGCATTCGGCGACATGGACTTTACGTAGCTATCAGCAGCATCGCCATGGCTGACTGCAAGAGCTGCGAGGCTGATCACGGAGGAGAAACGCATGGCTGAAAGTTTGTCTCAACCTGTTGGGGTGGATGGAGACAGAAGAGGTGTGAGGAGACGATGTCATGTTATAAGCCATATTATACATAGAAACTAGTTGCGCGACATGTTGACCCCAGTCTGCCATGATAGCCGAGTTCGGCATCATGTCATGCGCGTATCTGCCGATCAACACGTTCGTCTCTGACCTTCCAATTTCCACGTATCGCAAATGATAACCCTAGCTTAGTTCCCCGATGCTAATTCACGAACCATGTGGAGGGGCTGGGTACCCCGCATAGACTTCGGCTTATCTGGCTCACAAGACCGATCTCTTAGTCCAAGATATCCTATCTAATCACGGCCTTTACCGGTGGTTTAGCCGAACCGGTCCGCAGTTGGCCGTTGATTGTTTCTCTAGCTTGTACAGCATTATCGCACTTGTATCCGAGTTGTCTCCGCGATTGGAGGGACAGGAGATATGGGGTTGCATAGACCCGTTCTGAGCCCGGGATGTGCATATCATAATGCTTGCTTACATGACATGTGAGCGTTGTGCCGACTGACCCGATAAGCTATCGTTCGACAATTTAAGATAGCACGCTAGTCGGGAATATGCTTATATCTCGCGTGACCCCAGAAGCCACAATGGGACTTTGACATTTGCAATTGCAATATTATAGAGAATAGACTTGAGCCAGCAAATTGCGACTCTGCTTGACGACAATGGCTGCATCAGACGATCAAGGTATATCCAGCACGAAGCGGAGTCTGGATATTTCGGAGACAAAAGCCGAAATCAATGCGGATGAGTTACGTCTGGCGCAAATGGGTTCGTCAAACAGCCACTATTTCGAATAGTCGATCAAACTAACTCTTGTAATCAGGTCATACCCAAGAACTCAATCGACATTTCAGTACTCTGAGTTTGATCGGTCTAGCCTCCACGACAACTATCTCATGGACAGGATTGGGTCTTGGTCTGATCACTGAGATTGGCGCCGGAGGTCCAGGCGCAGTCATTTACGGCTTCATCCTCGTGACGATCCTGCAATGCTTCCTCGGAGCATCACTCGCTGAGTTTGTGTCGTCCTACCCCACCGAGGGCGGCATGTATCATTGGATTGCAGCCGTCGCGCCAAGAAGATCAACTGGCATCTTGAGTTTCCTCACTGGGTGGTTCAGTGTTCTCGGCTGTAAGTCAAAATGCCAGTAAAGAGAAGCTCCAAACACTGATAGTTTAGGGATCTTCACCACTGCGTCTACAAACATCATCTACGCCCAGATCCTCATGGCATTGATCGCCTTGTACATCGCAGACCTCGAGATCAAAGCCTGGCAAACGTTCATCGTCTACCAGGGCTTGAACTTACTCACCGCCGGCGTTGTCATGTTCGGCAACAAGATCATCCCCGCCTTGAACAAGTTCTCGCTGTTCTACTTGCAGATCGGCTGGCTTGTTGTGCTGGTCACTGTCGTTGCGTGCGCGCCTACACATCGTGATCCTGAGTTCGTTTTCAGGACTTGGATCAACACGACTGGTTGGAATAACAACGCCATTTGCTTCATTACTGGTTTAGTCAATCCCTTGTACTCTCTTGGTGGGCTTGATGGCGTGACGCATATCACAGAGGAAATGCCCAACGTATGTTTTCTTATCCTTGAAACTTGATGAGTAGAAGCTGACTGAGAGTAGCCTTCGAAGAATGCTCCCCTGGCCATCGCTATTACTTTGGTCATCGCGTTCTGCACTGGTCTCACGTATCTCATCAGTCTTATGTTCTCGATCCAGGATTTCGATCAGCTCACATCCGGCAACACCGGCATGCCGCTTGCGGAGCTCTTCCGCCAGGTCACCCAAAAGACCGGTGGTGCGTTCGGTCTTCTGTTCATTCTGTTCATCGCTCTCGGCCCCTGCGTGATCAGCTCGCAGCTCAGTACTGGCCGAATCTTCTGGGCCTTCTCCCGCGATGGAGCCATTCCCTTTTCCAAGGTGTAAGTCAGCAACAATCCAACTCGAGAGATCCATAACTAACCGTTCTTCAGCTGGTCCAAGGTCCACCCCAGCCTCAAGATCCCGTTCAACTCTCAGCTTGTCGTTACCGCAGTGATTGCAGCTCTGGGATGTTTGTATCTCGGCTCATCGACTGCATTCAACTCCCTTCTCGGAACGGCAGTCACCATCAACAACGTTTCCTACATGTTCCCGATTCTCACTAACCTGCTCACCGGCAGGAAGAACATGCACAAGGGTGTATTCCACATGGGTCCGACGATCGGGCCCATTGTCAACATCGTGACAGTTTGCTGGCTTACGTTTGCCATCATCTTCTTCTCTTTCCCTTATGTTATGCCCGTTGAGGTTGCAAACATGAACTACACTTGTGTCGTTGTGGGTGGCCTGGCAATTCTAATTGGCGGGTGGTGGTTAAAGGCCGGCAAGGAGTATACTGATGTGATGATGAAGGCGAAGGAGCAATAAGGCAGACTAACAAAGAAGAATATTATATATAATAGGTAGCAATGGTTATTACTTCAATCCCCCATTTTATACTCCTATTATAGCATTCTTACTTCAAAATCGTTATCCATTTCCTCATGAATCTATTTAACTTGAGGTTGCATTAATTCATCTTTATCTTCTGCCCTGTTACTGCCATCATCACCCACATATAAAGATTATTTATCGACTTCTAAAAGCCTTCTCGTGAGCCGTTTAAGGACCAGTTCAATACTCGCGGTATATAACGCTAGCGCTAGGAGAATCAGGGATATTTGGTTGAGGAAAAGAATCTTCTATAATACTATAGCCAATATCCCCTTACTTGCTGGCTTGTAACCATATTAAAAGCCAAGAATGACCAGCTCTTACTGAATTAAATACTTTATATATTATATTCTTTTATATTTAGGATAAAGGACATATATATAGATTAGAAGCTTTACTTGTATATCTTTTAGGCTATATGATATTGCTTTAAAGAACAAGTAAGGTATTTTAATCTATAAACCTTAATTAGTTTAAGCTGTATTAATGCTGTAACTTTACTGCCTTATGGATTGAATAGCTTGAATAAGTTTTATGACTGATCCTGACTAGACTCTACCTCGCGCAACTGTGTAACTTGACCTTGTTCTATAAGTGATTTTACTAAACCTGTAATATGTAGTGACTTAACTTGAGAGGGATTATGCTAATGACTAAACTTTAACATTTTTAGCACATAATCCGAGACGTATTTAAGCTTTAACATTTAAGTGTACTTATTCCTTAATCTATTAAATCTCTTTTCAGCAAGCAGTTTACGTACATCTCCTATAAATAATATCTTATAACATCTGTATTACCCTAATAAGGCTTTTCTATCCTTGACTAACCTCAACAACCGAAGCCGTGAAAACCTCGAGAAGTTCTCTAATCACCCTGTGATTGGCACCCAACGTCCTTGTCCGTCCTTCTCAAGCCCGTGCGAGTCACGCATATGCCTTTTAAGGTTGTCCTTCCTGTCGTTCAAAATAGCCTTTCGGCAGATAGAACAATGTAAAGGTTTGCCAGAAATACCCAAAATTGTCGCAAGAGAGCTGTGATAAACTCGAACATGCTTTTTCATATCCCCTTGCTCTGCTTTTCTTTCTGGGCAAACTGGACAGATAACTGGCGTATAGTGATTACGAGCGTGTTTCCTATATTATCAACTTCCGCTCGTGAGAGATTGAATAGCTTGACTCACGTCACACGACTTAGTAGTTTGTATGTCTTGCCCGGAGTCTTACATTCTGGATACGTACAAAAGTATCCTGTAAGTTTACTGCCATGTGCATAATGGTGAGTTGGAGGTAGTTTATCTTCCTGGAAGAGCTGTGAAGTTCGTCGCCGCTCTTCGTTGCTACTACCTGACGCTCTGTTGACCGAATTGGCCATGTCCATGCTGTGTTCATTTGACGCGGTCTGATCATGAGATCCAATGCCAGATACATCTGGGCTGTTTGGCATAGCGGTTGGAGACTAATGCTCGTCGCTTTGATCAGAAGCATCGGTATGGTTGGGTAGAGAAGCTGCATCAACTGTTGAATAGAGCTCAAGTTCGCGCAACGATACGTATTGGGCCACTTCCCCCCCGGCCATAGTTGAGTGATCTTCCATTTTTCTCTTTTGTAATACTCGCCAACAAACATTCCAGGGACGTAGCGAGAACCAACTGAGGGAATATGTTCTGGCAGGCTGCAGAAAATGGAGGTAAACAAAATTTTATAGGTAGAAAGTAAAACAGTTGGACGAGTGGACTTTTAACTCCAGACTCGTATTTGTCCCATCCTGCTGACTCAAATTGTGCTAAGCTTGGCAAGGTCAATTTGATTGGGCTGTTGCAAGTGCGACATAATATTGATGATACAATCTTGTTTGCGACTTCAGCTACAGGGTATCAACGCAAGATCCCATTGGCCAACATGCAAGAGGCATACCAATTTAGCTGTAGGTATGATGTGGTCACAACCAACAGTTTGCTCGTCGCCCAATCAGAAATGGACTTTCAAGCCGCAATATGCCTGAGGCCTGCCACGCTGCTCAACACGAAATCCCTGATGCTTCTTCTGAAATGACATGGCTTATCTCTGCGCATTTCATAAACAGACTACAACGCGATCGGTGAATATTATTACACGTTAGCTCTCAATAGGCATCAAACCTCTGCCTTGACTACTTGCATTAAGTAACACTTACCCAACTTAGAACCAAGGCATTTACGAATATGGGTGAGTATTTAGCAAAGCTATTATCGCAGCACTTTGGCTTATTATTAGATCCGGAAGGAGTTCAGCAACCACTTCTGGTCGCTCCAGAGCGGGCGTTAGTCAAACGTTTCTATCCTCCTCTCTTGTTATTAATCGGCTTGGCATCCATGTGTCCACGACGAAAACTGAGCGAGGACCCAGAATCCGATACTTTTACAGGCCTGGAGCCCCTATTTCGAGAATTTGTCTCCAAAATCGCATTCCTTTGTTGCACCGAGGTTGGTGGCGGAGCAATCTCGGCTTGTGCTGTGTTACAGCTGCCCGATTGTATTCAGTATGTGATTGGTTTCAACCAGCAAAGTTCAGCGAGACGTGAAAAGATCCAAACTAGCATAGCTTCTATTTTGCATCTGTTCTCTACAATTCCGCCGGAAGATAGCGCGGAACGCGAAAACCTTCGGATCCAGGCCCTACATGCAGCCCTTGAGTTGTGTAAAAGTCGGGTGACTGGATACTTGAAATCCCTTAAGGTTCATCTGAAAAAGTGTATTGAAGCTTGTGAGCGTGAAAGCACCCAGGAGAGTAGGTTGCTTATAGCAATTTTGTAGTTTACATGTGGAGCTGACAAGAAATAGGCGAATCGACTTCGAATGAAATGTCCCAAATCCTGGGCCTTTTAGAACCCTGTTTGGACACATATCGCTCTGAACCAGGTGAGTGTTGGAATCGTTGTACCCAGAGCGAATTGCCCATCTAATGCTCATTCATTCAAGTAAATCGCTTTATCGTATGTGACCTAATCACTTGTTTAAGCAAATTTGTCAAGTCTCATATCTTTGCCGACGTCAGGCGTCGCTTGGCGCGTGAAGATAACTTGATGTCAACGACATACTGGTCAGGCTTTCTTCATGTCGCAGGACGGCTGCTTACCTATAAGCGTGCAGTGGACTTGATGGATTTAGTCGCGCCAATCTGGCCTCAACTCTTTTCTGATATTCAGATCTGCATGATACCATCGAGTTCAACAGTGTCCCATGATTCTTTCAAGAGCCAGTCTGGCGTTCTTCCTTGCAAGCCTTGGACAGCTGCCCAGATCATGGGGAGAATGTCTAGCGAGGAGTCGTTACTGCATCGTTTTGCAGCACAGATTGGCTCACTGTCTGTCCACGACATAGACGCCAAGATCTCTGAACTTTGGCGTAGTGCACCAAAACCAACGGTGCATGCGGAAGTGTTGGTGCATGATTGGCTAGAAAACACCGAGGGTGGAATACGTCCTGAACGGTTTTTCAATCGTTGGAAATTCATCGGGTCAAGCAAACCGCCCTGCAAACTGTGCTCATACTTTTTCGACGAATACCCGACCGATGTTCAAGTCCGGCCCTCTCATCAAAATGCGTATTTCGCCTGGCGGATGCCTGATGTGTATGAGCACCAAGGCGAGCAATCAAGCCGTCGACGAATGCTCGTAATGGATAGTATCAAGACTCGAATTAGAGCAGACGTTGTGCGAATTCTGTCTGAGAATCTAGCCGATGGAAGACCGCATGATTCAAGTGCATATATATCCTTGTGGCGTGGCATAGCATCAGGTGCTCCCAACAACCCTATTTCACTAGAAGCGACTGCTCAGTTGCTTGAATCTTTCACACTTTCTACGACGCAGGAACAAAGTGCAACTGATCAAGAGCTGGAGAAGGAAGTGGTAAAAGTCCTAGATGAGTGTGAAGAGGTGTTAGATGAGAACCATGAAGAGGAATTGCTGTTCAAAGGTAGATCAGCTGTCCGAAATACTGTAAAGAACCGGCCGGGAGAACAATAGCTAGGGATATTATATAATGATATTCAATTCCTCGCCAGTGCTCTCGTCACGCTACAGCTACCTACTAATAAGCGTCACATAGTTTGCGCTACACGCATTGCAGATAGTCCCCTATAACCTTAATATAATCTGAGGGATGCTGAGTAGCATTTTCTGGCTGAACTTGCCAGTCAATTTAGTAAATAAAATTAAAAATCACATGTATTCATGATACTTATTTAATAGAAAAGCTAAAGAAGCAATAGGTTGCATTAAGAGTGCGGTTTGCATTAAGACTCTAATGTTCATTATATAGAATATACATAAAGGA